>CP092096.1:21125000-21167500 GCA_029203775.1 Neoneuromus ignobilis | reverse complement strand
TGTAACATCAAAGCAAATTTTAATAAAAGTGGAGTGAATTAAGATATATATATATATATATATATATATATATATATATATATATAGAGAGAGAGAGAGAGAGAGAGAGAGAGATTATCATTAACAGCCTCGTTCTATTTATTATTGAATGAAAGCTTCTTCCAAAACCATCTACTTCGACTAATTCAATGTCTTTCATTTCCATTCCATTTCAATAAACTTTCGTATGTCTCTGTTCTATTTATCCATGTGTCATTTATGTGTTTTTTTTATTTCTCTTGGTTCCTAATCAGTAATTTTTCTTAACCATATTGATTTTTTTCTTATTATTATTTGATTATCCCATTTCCAATTTTGCTATAACATATGTATTTTTTTCTTGATCTATTCAATTTTCTTTCTATCTCTACATATTTTTCTTAATAGATATCTTTTTATATTTTTTTTGTGTTTTATAGAACATATATATATATATATATATATATATATATATATATATATATATAGGGTCATCCAAATATGACACCTAGATTGTGTTTTATTAAAAAGAAATATGTGTATAGTTTTTTTTGTTTCTTTTTCTAGGCGTCACATTTGGATAACCCTATATATATATATATATATATATATATATATGTGTGTGTGTGTGTGTGTGTATAAGAATGTGCGATAAAAATTATTTTAATATATCATAAATATTAAAAATATCAAGTTATTTTAAAAGAAATGACTAATTTAAAAAAATAACCTAAAAGAATTTTATGCAAGTGTCTAGTTATGTTAATTTTTTTTGATAAGATTCCAATTGAACAAACGAATATTTGAGCAAATTTTCAGCTATTATTAATAATAAAATTATGATATTGATTGAGAATAATTTATATAAATTAATCGTCGTCATAATATATAAATTAATATGATAAATTAATTGTCATTGTTTATTTCTTTTTATTAATCAACAAGTAGTTAAAACGTTCATAATTTTCTTTAAAAGTTAGCTCGAGCTTTCAAGATATTTTAACATATATATATATATATATATATATATATATATATATATATATATATATATATAATGGAACGAAATATGAAAAATTATGTTTTGGCATTTATAGGGTGTTAAAATTTATAATCCGTTATATAATATCTGCAAAAGATGTGTTCAATAATAATTTATATAAAATTCGGAAAGTTCATCTTGTGCAATTTTTCATTATGTATTTTATATATATATAAGTGTGTGTGTGTGTGTGTTTGTGAAAAACTGCTAAAGAAGCTCGTACGGGTGTTTCGAATAAAACACTATTCGTCGTTTCGTTGTATAGAGAATGTAACGTTTACGTCGTGGCTAGCGATGGTTGAACAACAGTGCTTCTGACAATCCAGTTTGATGAACGGCGCCAGGAAGTCACCATAATCGGTCTCCAAACAAAAGGAACGCTCGTTTTCCCTCTTCGTTGCGTAAACACAATACCAGAACCAACCACTACCGACGTGAGCATCGGGAATCAACTCTCCCGCGAAATGCGACCAGAAAAATGATTAATGCTTCAGAAATGTTCTCTGGCTTAACTTTGAAGTTAGCCAAATAACATAATATATATATATATATATATATATATATATATATATATATATATGCATGTAATTCTGTAATATATTGGCTAGATGCGTGGAAATAATTTACGCAGCCCTAATGATATACTTATTCCAAACAATATTTTTCTTCGGTCTAAATTTATGTGAATCTTTATCTTGAATCTTTGTATAAATATAAATGACGATCAATAAAGCAATTCCGTATCGCTGACTGAAACAGTCAGTTTTAGATTCTCTGTAAATCATTCAAGCGGCGAGTATTCGTGAAAAGCGGAGTTTGTGTAATATATTTTCATGTATAGAAGTTTAGATTAATACTAATTTAATGAGGTTCGATGATTCGAGAACATTTTCGTGAGATTTTGAATAAATTAAAAGTCGTCATAAAACGATAATCGTATAAATTTAAATAAATTTACTGTTTTATGAATATCGGATAAACTTAATTATTCTAATTTTCTTATATAGAAATTTTGTGAATTTATTATAAATAAATATTTTAGAGTAAAAATCCATTTCGATTCTTTATACTTTTTAAAAAATCATAAATTGATTCTTTAGAATATCTCAAGTGAAAAATTAAACAGATTTCGTTAACATCTATTAACATGGATACTGAATACAAAAATGATCCAAAAACTCTTAACAACTGAGATATGGTAAGGTAAATGTTAGGAATTTTTAAATGCCATCAGAAAATCTATAACTATATATGAAAACAGATAATTGTAATTGAAATAATAGAACAAATAAAATCGATAAAATGGGTATAGACAGAATATATAGCAAGAAAAGATCATAAATAGAAAAAATCATTATAAAATAGCGACCAAAAGACAAAAATAAATTCAAGATAAGACTCTATAAAAGATGGAGGGATGATATTGTAAAATATTGTGGATATGAAGGATGGGTTAAATTAGTCATAGACAGGAAACTATAGATGAATCTTGTAAAAACATTTAAGAGGATGACATTTATGAAGATTTTGTCTAGCAGTGTGATGATATAGGCATATATAAGGTCATCCAAATGTTACGCCTAGATTTGTGTTTTATTAAAAAGAAATATAGTATAGTTTATTTTTATTTTTAATAAAACACAAATCTAGGCTTCATATTTGGATGACTCTCTCTCTCTCTCTCTATATATATATAATTATTATTATCCTGCTCAATATTAACAATATATAATATTATTAATTGAAATTTACTTGACATTTAATGAAATTCATAATTGGTTTGGCATTGTAATTAATTTGTTTTATAATGAAGTTTAGTAATAATTATTTTGCTTTGTAATAAATGTTTTTTGATAAACTAACCAAAAAGTGTTCAATATGTTATTATTAAACAAATAAAATTACATTGATCGAGAAATAGTCGATTTCTTTAAAAGATAATAAGCTTATTTAAAATAAATAAAATTAATAAATTTTCCAAATTAATTTTTACAATAAGTACCTTACAAAAAATGTTTTTTATATAAATCAAATATGTTAAAGAAAACTAGTTTGAATTAAAAATAATATTTATTTCGAAAACAAAGCTAAAACATTAATTTTATAAAAAATTCTAAATGGTATTAATTGTATATTCATTTCAATTATTTTTTTATTTTAAATGAAACGTTTTTATTTTTATATTGTAAGTTTTAAAATTCAATTTACATGCCAATTTAATTGTGTTCTATTATAAAAATTCTCAGAATTACATTATTTATAATTAGAAATATATTCATTAACTGTTTTTTTGAGCTGAATTTTTTTTTAAAGAGATGTACAATTTTGATTATATACTATTTAAACATGATAATAATTTTACATAATATGTCGTGAAATAATCAGTGCAATTTATTTTAATTAATACATATTTATGAATTTCTCTGACGTAAATATCTTATCGATTTTATTTCTGTTATGAAATTGTGGGCTGTTTCTTATTTTAAATTTATACGGTTATCGAAAAAAAACCCAGAGAATATTTCTATGATTTCATGCAGAAAACTCATAAATTAATTACTCGTCTAGCTTCTTAATTTTACTGTAGGTAGTGTATGGCTTTCCTTGTCGTTCGTATATTACTTTCGAAATCTGTGTATATATTTTTCTACTCTATAGAACATTAATATTATTGTAGTGTGAGTTACGTTTCATGTTGTTTTTGGGCGGCTAACATGGTAGCAATGCTGCAATACCCAGTATGTCTATGTACATTACACTCCGGGTGGTGGTTTGCCACGGTTGATGGACGATCTAGGGTTTGTTGTGCGCTCGCGCCTCCACATCATCTAAGGGATAGATCGCGCGGGCGAATCGGGGCGACGACGGCCTGCAATGACCTTTCGTTCGCAATGGCGAGCATCTCTCGAGGACCATAATGATGATTAGTGTGGCTGGGGGTTGTATGTACACCGAACAACCCTTAAAAGGCACTATTTCAGACATGGGCGTGCGCGGATGTATCTTAAATGCGGTATTAAAATCGTTTCTACAGAGATTAACTGTTATAATATGACTGTATAAATTCTCATCAGGGCATTGAATTATATATGAGTACGAATTTTATATACGGATGTAAAACAATATATCTTTTACTTGTTTTGTTAAATTACGGGGTAGTTTTATTCTTTAATTTTGATCTTTTTTTCTATGTTACTTCGTATATATCTAGAAATGAAAATTTGATTGTATTAAATTATTGTATGTTTTTTTATATCAAATTAAAACATTTTTTTAATTTTTAGAAAATGAATATTTTATATTTGATATAATCTGTTTTTTTCTTTTTTATGAAATAATTATCTTTTTGTTAAATACATTTTATATTAGTTTTAAAATTTTTACTTGCTTTGAACATTCTTTCAATATTTTTTGAATTTCATATAATTTAATCTGTTTTAATTAGAAATAAATTTGAGAATACTTATGGTTTTAATTTTTCAATTTTTATAGAATTAAATTTCAGTAAAATCAATTTTTTACTTAGATATATAAATTATTAAAAATCACATAATACTAAAGATAATGTTCGTAAAATAATTGTATGTCTTTGTAATGAGTAAAGAAGTAAAAAGTAATGTAAAATTAAAATTCTTATAGAAAAAAATGTATTTTGACTGAAAATGTTATTATATTGATAAAATAAATGTGTCGTTAAAGATTTACTTGTTAATATATAAGGATCATTTTTAAGTTGAACAAATGTGTTTTTAAGAAACGTGAAGAAATTCCAAACGTGTGTTCATTACTGCAGATATAACAATAAACTTTCACTTTCGTTAATCGTTCGTGTAACGACGCCGCTGTACCACACTCTTAAGACTCACATCCTTTATGCATTTCTCAAACCGTAGCATTTCTCATGGTTACACTTAGCTATATCATAACGTAGAATGGCTACCTCACGAGTTATACACAAGCATCTATGGGATAAAGTGCGAAGGGCGAAGCCAATGTGATATATAGCTCTTAAACATAATTACGTACTAAATGGTGTTCTATTATGTTTCCTTTCTCAATTGCTGCTATATATTAATTATAATTATTATTAAATCATTTACTGTTGAATAAACGTCTAGTTTAGTCTAGTGTTTAGATACAGTCACTGCGAGAGACTCAGTTTAATCTACCGACGCATAATTTTCTACTCGTGTGTCTGGATTTATGAAATCTTCAACTTTAATTATTCGCTTATTAAATAATTCATAAAATGTTGTTATAACGGATTTTGCTTTGCGCTAGCATCTCGAAGCGTCTTGAAAAAGTCACTTTCATTTACGGCGTTTCGGTGTAATACCTTGGATGCTGATGACAATTAACGTAAATTGTTATTTGAATTTGTTACTTTGCTCATAATTACATTCGATTTAGAATTGTTGTTGAAGAGATATTAAAATAAACGTTTATATGATAAGATCTTCTCTTCGGTAATAATGTCATTTTGTACTAGTCTATTTAGTTCATTTTTAATTATTTGTTTAAATAAAAATAACTCTTACAATTTATATTTAAATATTTAATAAACTTATATAGATGTAAATCATGAAAAGTTGTCATTTTTAAAAGAAATTTTAATTTATTTTATATATAACAAGTTGATATATGAGGGGATAATGGTTGAAATCTTAACTGAGACAATTTCAACAAGGTGATAAATAAACGGTAACAGTGCACTAAAATATTGTTAAGATCATGAAATAGATAAAAGCTTGTAGAGATCTCGATAGTTCTAGATAGATTGAAGGATACGTTCACTGCAGTATTAGAAACACGAGAGATTTTAGTGGTATAAACGTGTGTCATGTCAGTCAATCACGATAAAAAGTAGATCAATCCTTCAGGAACAAAACCCCAATTCCCGGATTGTTATCTCATCTCGGCCATAATACACACACTCGCACACACGTACACACACACACACACATAAATATAAAGATAGATCTGTGAACGAACGTAATGGGATCTTAGATCAGACTAGAGTCGCTTCAGTTGGTCGTCTCACAGTATAGAATTGGACATGACACTTAGTTATTTATGAGATTTCAACGTATAACGTTTACGTAGACTTATCTAGAAATTCGCATTTTATGACCTTGTATCACTGAATATTATTTTTTTTTTTTAGAAAATATCAGGGATTTATATTTATCAAAATAAGAAAAAAGGTAATATTGGTT
Source organism: Neoneuromus ignobilis (assembly GCA_029203775.1). Classification (NCBI taxonomy): domain Eukaryota; kingdom Metazoa; phylum Arthropoda; class Insecta; order Megaloptera; family Corydalidae; genus Neoneuromus; species Neoneuromus ignobilis. The sequence goes on along the minus strand of CP092096.1, from coordinate 21,161,224 downwards.
TAGATTTTCTTTATTTCTAGTGAAATAAAGAAAATCAATGAATAATAAAAAAAATAATGAACAAGTTTACTTATAATAATTTTTGATAATTGAAAATATAATGAAAATCATTGTAATAAAAAGAACAGTTGTAAATGTAGAGTTAAATTTTTTTGACATCATCTATTCATACAATATTTTTTTATAAATTCAACTGAAAAAATATGGATAGAAATATATAAAGAATTTTTATGAATAACGATGCTGTATAAATGCAGACGAGTATCTTTTATGAATTCAGTTTATCGTCAAACAAAACAATTCCGAAGACAATCATTCAAGTAAACACACTACGGATTGTAAACATAAAAAAGCTTAATTTCATTAACAACGCATGACTTGTTCACAATGAGAAAAATCTGAAAATGTGGTCAAGTTTTGTGAAGACAGCCCACTTCATAAGACACTCTAGAAGTGTGTGTATGTGTATTTTTTCCTTTCTTCACACTTTGCTAAAAGTTTTTACTCGTCGAAACACCGAACGTGGAAAATAAAAAGAAAAACTTTTATAATGCAGCGACGTAAAACTTTTCATTTAACACGTACGGATTTTTCAAGACTATTTATAGAAGTCGTTAGCAGGTATTAGATGAAATTCGAAGAATTTGGACAGGTGTGATGTTTGATTTCAGATTTTTTTTTAATCTGATTTAGCAGATTATTTGTTGTTTCATATTTTTATATAAATATATTTTTCTAAAAAAAATAATTAAATTTTCACAAATAATGATAATATGTTTAATAAATTATATAAAATATTTATTATAGTTTTTAGAAAATTAAAAGTTTCTAGTGCTATTATTATAAATATTCAATGAAATAATAAAGATCGATATATTTTCTCCTATTAAATGAAAGGATAATTTAAAATAAAATTTTGAAATTTCTAAACAATTTTCAAATATTTATTACAACGTAGAAAATCTCATTAATATAAAAATATTGTAAACAAATCAATAGTTAGAACAATTAAAGTATACACAATTGAATTTTATATATATATATATATATATATATATATATATATATATATATATATATATACATAAATGTATCTAAAAAGAGGAAAAGAAAGACAAAAAAATAGATTGAAATTTTACTCATGTATCTGTAATACATTTGCAATACAGTTGGTAGCACAATATAGGTGAAACTAATTTCTTATTTTTCTCTACGACATAATATCAGTAGAAAAGACAAACCAGTTTCGAGACACGAGTAATAATGTTTCAAAACAGGGTCGTCAGGGGTTGAACGAGAAGAAAAAAGCGTATACGTACAACAATGTATATATATAAAAAAAACGTACCGAACAGACGTTATAATTTATCTTCGCGTAAAAAGTCTCCTTTAAATTAGCTAATTAGTTAACTGTCGTTTCGGAAAAAAAACCACCAGATGGATTAAGTGACGTGCATCCCCACGTTACCGACGAACGCCATGGGATATTTTTGCAACTACCTTAGACATTTCGTCTCATTATCACGTTCGACTCTGGGTTCTAGTTTTTTTCCGGTGTATCGTTCTCGCTCTTTTTTATCGAGTTAATATAAGAAGTATATTTTTCTCATTGACGACAGAGAAATTCTTTACGTTTGAATATACTTTACTGTCAAGTTATATATTCTAGGTTAACTAATTATCTTAGTGGGAACTGTCATTTTCAATACTCATTTATTCTATATTTTTTTAATTATTTACATATATATATATATATATATATATATATATATATATATATATATATATATAGCATGATATTGAGAGTGTAGATAAAATAAATCTTAATTTTTAAATCAAAATGTCTAATTACGTTTCAAACTAGTTACTTACTGAATACTTGCCAAGTTTCTTAAAATAATCGTAAGTACTTTTAAACTAGTTATAAATAATTCAATTTAATTTTCTTTAGAATGTTTTGAAAATAAATTTTCATTTAAATTATTAAAATATTCAAATTTTATTTATTAAGATTTATAATTTAAATTTAATAATATTTTTATAAAAAGCTATTAAATAATAAAAATTGAAATGTATTTATATAAATAGATTGATTATATATTGAATTAAATTAATTTTATTATAAGATAATGTTATTTTTGAGTTTTGATCTTTTGATATTTTTCTATAATTTTTTATATCTTACAAGAGATACAATAAGAATAAGTGATTCAAAGATTTTTATAAAAGTTAAATACAACGAGTAAAAAAATAATATAAAATATTAATAAACATAAATAGAAATTGTAAAAATATTTAATTTTATAATACATACTTTACTTATTTGTAAGTATATAAAAAAATATTTGAAATTTGTTGAATTTGTAATTTAGTATGAAATACGAGTTTACTATTGTTATAGAATTTGGAGAGTATAAAATTTTCTTGAAGGCTACAGAGAACAATTTACAATAGATTCTATGAAAATAACTCAAGAAGAACGTTTTACAGTAAAGTTGATTTGTTGGCAAGTGGAAGAGGCTCAGGAAATTGATGTAACAAGTTTACGTTCACAAAATCAACATCGTAATAAAGTTTTGCTGTTTTCATTCAAAACATCATTGTATTTGTTTACTGTCTTATTTGTAGTACATGACCTTGTTACATTTATATATATATATATATATATATATACGTGTGTGTGTATGTATGTATAATAAATATATAGAACGAATCATCTTCTGTCTAAATCGAGAGATATCATCAAAGGAAACATTTCAAAATCAGATTCGATTTATTTACTTTGGAATACGGTCACACAGCATCCGATACACAAGACTAATACTCTAACGAAATTTCATCGATGTACGAAAGAGCGTTAATTATCTTTTAATTGATGATACAATTTACATTTCTCGAGCACTAATTAAATTCAAGTTATTCGAATATTTCGAAAATTGTTTACGTTCCTGTTTTGTCAATAGTATATAGAACTTTTTTCTGTTCAAACATAAACTGAAACAGTAATTAAGAAATCATTACAGCGACCGCACCGCATAGCAAATATAGTTGCCGTAATGTGTTTAGACAGTCTCGAAACTTTTCACCGCAAAACTGAGAAGTTTGTGAACTGTAATGAATACCGCAATACAACAGTAAAGGATTAATTCTGTGGAATATGTCACATCTCGTCGAGATTATTCAACTGTTGATGTGTATCATTAATAATGGAATGTAAATCTGCACTAGATTGCAACATTAGAATTAGATTTGATGTGCGGTTATTTAGTTTCGTGTAACTTGATGCCATTTGGCGGCGTTTACAGTCGTTCGAGTGATGTTTAGGATGCAAGGACTTTAGTCAAGTCTGAAATTACGAATCAAAACATCATTTAGAACGGAAATTAAACTAAAATTAGAATTGATGCGAAATCATAGTTAGGATAGGATTTATTACTATTTGATTTTGGCATAATTCTCAAAAAGACATACAGAGTTTTTGTAAATATTATTGTATTATCTATATGTCCACTTCTCTCTCTCCATATATATCTCTCTCTACATATGTAATTATAAAAACCTACAAATTTGATATTTTTAAGTTTTTTTAATCTTTTAACTGATTTTATATAAATCATTTGAAATTAGTTCAGTTAAGTTTTTATGTTCCTCCTTTATAAATTTAATTATTTAACAAGGAATTAAGGAAGAGATAATCCCATTTAATTTTCAAAAAGTACAGAATTATACATATGAATTCTTTTTAAAGAAGGAAACCAAAATAAGATAAGAATGTAAATGTTTTAACAATATCAAAAATGAAATTAATTAAAGAAAGTCAATCAATAATTAGCAGTGGAAGATTGTTGAATGGATTTAATTTGCGGTAAAAACACAAATTTAAGAAGTTATATAGTATATGTATATATCGACGAAATATAAAATTTTCCACTCAGATATAATCTATATACAGTTACAGTTAACTGCATTTTTCACAGCCACAGGAACAAATAGAATTTCGAAGTAGATTTAGTGCAATGGATTCAAGTAGTAACGGAAGTTATGAGACGCTGCAACGAGTATCAAATACCACTATACTTTGGATTTATATATTGTGAAAAAATGATATTAAATGTATTGAAGAATCGAAGAATTGAAGAAGCTTATATTGAACTCTTAAGAAATATTTATAAAAATGTTACATCTTCTGTACAAATACACGAATAAAGAGGAGAGTTTAAAATGATGATAGGAGTGAGATAGGGTGATACTATATCACCAAAACTATTTATATCTTTTTAGACGAATTATTTGAGGGACTAAATTGGGAATTTTGAAGGAATAAACGTAAATAGAGGGATGCTTAAATACTTAAAATTTTCTAGTAACTTTATTATATGTTGTTTTGGAACTGTGGTTGATTCACTTTAACACAAATGAATTTTAACCCCAATATCACAATAGTTATAAAGTGTTCAATGATCATTTATTGTTACTTATTATTTATAAATATGTCGGCTGATACATTTCGATGGCGACTCCGTCATCGTCAGAGCCTTTCTGTTAAAATCTAGATTAAGTCAACAAAAAAATTATACACATGCTTCTTTTTAATAAAATACAAATCTAGGCGTCACATTTGGATGGTCCTTTATCATAGATTATAGATTTGGACTTCATTGAATTGTGCAGAGGATTTGTCACTGAAATCTAATATCTAAAATTTTCTAAGATTTGTTGCTCTAAGATTTTCTTTGTAGACGTAGAAAATCTTAAATAATTTCAGTAGAAACTACTTATTTTTTATAAAAAATAATTTAATAGAATGGTTTATTTCATAAAAAAATAATCTTAAACACCAAATATTGATAAGAAAAGGGGAAAATAATAATAAGTTTGTAATATAATTATTTCTAAATTATATTATTTATATTTTTTTAATTGTGAAAATAACTTTATTGCTAATTATATGTTTATTAAAATGCTTATTTCATGTAATTAATTTTAAATACTAAATATTTATATGAAATGGAAAAATCCATTAGTTATTTTATTAATATTTTTTAAATACGTTTTTTCTAAAATATAAAAATATTTTTTTAATTTTATTTCTGATCAATATTTTTTTCATTATTTATTGATTCTAAAAATACTTTAATAATTAAGTCTGTTTATTGAAGATAATTAAAATTTATTTTGATAAAAAAATAAAACAATAGTATTATTTTCAAACAATTAGTAAAGTCAAACAATAAGTATTATTTTCAAAACAAACTCAGTCGAATTCAAAAAATAAAAGAATTTAATAAGAGAAGTCAAAAAATTTTTGATCCACCTCAGTAAGTCAAAAATAATGTTTAATTAATTTTTAAATCAGAGAAGAATCAAATTAAAAAGAAAAGAAATAGAATTTAAAAGTTACATAATCTGGTAAAACTATTTAATACTAAATTTACATTTATAGATGAAAAGAATAAGAGAATAAAAATGAGTTGCTGATAATTTGAAAAAAATCATATATTTTAAAGTCCAATATTTCTTTATGTTTAAAAATATAAGTTTTTGATCAGTGAATCCCATTTGTTCTTACTGATAGCAGTAAAATATAATTTTTGAATGTCAGAATAATTTAGATATTCCAGATAATATACTACAAAGAAGTATGTAAAGATGGGTGTTAGGAATAACACTTAGAGATAGAAAAATAACTGTGGATCTGAAAGAAAAAAAATTAAGGATATTGAAGCAAAAGTGAGGAATTTGAAATGGAAATGTACAAGAAAAATTATTAATTAGAAATTTAGATATATAAGAATGATATAATAAGGCTCAAGATATATAGATATATAAGGCTCAAGAAGAGATTCATGGAAAGATAGGACAGACACATAAGAAAATTTATGAAAATGGATTATAAGAACGATCGATCGAAATAGATTGTTTTAAGAAGGACTTTCTTCCAGTAGTAGATGAAAAAGGATGATATATATTAGATCTTCCGGAAAGTTCTGCCAGATAATGTCATTTCAAGTTTTAAAGTCATCCTACAGAAATGGAATTCACAAATTACCATCATACTGAGAAGAGGTCATTAGTAACGAAGAACAAATTATATTGTTCAGTAAATATTAATAAATATATTAAAAATGTATTATTTTTTCAATTCAAAAACGGACAGAATTTTCCGGTAGAACTAATATATATATATATATATATATATATATATATATATATATAGAGAGAGAGAGAGAGAGAGAGAGAAAGAGATTAAATGATCGGTTTGGGTTGATTATGAAAAAAGTGAACAGATGAACCAACATGTGTAAGAGTGTAATCAGGAAAATCGACATAATTAAATTAGAAATACTACGCTGTTCAAAAAAAAATTTTTTTATATCTTTTCAAATAATTATATTTAAAGCAATATATATATATATATATATATATATACCCAGGTGTGTATGTAAATATTTAATAAAACTTTTATGTCTTTATTTACGATAATACATTTTTACTACATTCATAATTGATTTACGTTAAAAACAATGTTTTCTTAACGGAAATAGAAAGACGGAAGAAAGACAGAAGGAAAGAAATAATTAACAAGTTATCTTTTATGACATGTTAATCTATCAAATGGTCATAAACAAGAAAATTGTTATATTTAATATTGTAAATAACAATATTTTAAAACAAGAGAGAAAACTCATTACCGAGGGGTAAAATATTCATTCAGATTAAATTGTCAACGATAATTGCAAAAATAAAAGATATACGAAAGAAGGTAAATGTCGACGAAGAATATATACATACATACATACATACATACATATATATATATATATATATATATATATATATATATATGTATATGATTCTTTGGGAAAGATATTGTCTGAGGATTTAAGGATACACGAAAGAAGATAGAAGACGAATAAGAGTCTTAGTGTGAAATACAGTGATGGGTTCGTTCTCACTCTCGCAATGGAAAAATTAAAACAGCATCTACCGGTTGTAGAGTCGCTTTACGTAACTGCCGCTTCATGTAAATGCTATTTGGGATGGTGGATCTCCTCTTATATACTCTTTATTTAAAACTCTTGGAAGATATAGGCGGGTTTCTTATATGTAAACTGCCACTTTCGCACTTACGTTATTTTACAGAATGGCGAAAATATCTAGCTGTTTATTCTAGTTCTTTCTAGTAAATTTATCATTTTATAGAATATTCATATTGATTTATTATCTTTTAAGTAATATATATATATAATAAAAAAAATATATTTTCAATTAAAAATATGATCGTTAAATTTAAATCGAGTATCAAAAATGAATTATTTGTTATCAAAATGTCTGTTCTCGCCATAAAAAATGATATTTACTGAAATGATATTGATTACACGAACCATTGGTTTTCAATCGAGTGTATTAACTACAATAAAGTCATTTTTGATTTATTTGTATTACGATTTTTTTTATCAAATCCAATGTTAAATATTAACTGTCATTGTATTTACTTCTAATCGAGAATTTTATTTTATTATTAATTCTCTGTTGAAAAAGACTCTTTTCATTTTGTATTATAACAGAAATAATATATGATTATCTTTTAGTTTAAAAAATCCAGTGCTCGAAGTAGACTAAAACTCATTTTCTCAAATCCTCGTAAGCGGATCGAAATTCACCACTTTGGGAAGACGCACGCCATACATATTTTAATTTTGATTAAAACGTCTCGATGGCACAATAGAGACATTACTTTAATGCTCGTCTTGTATGCACAATTCTGTCTTAATGTCTACATGAAGAGTCGTTCGTCGAAAGACAGCTAATAATCGCACCGCATTCATCTAATCCGTACGTCGGCGTACGTGTTCGCGTCGGAGCGTCCATTTCATCACGCTCTCTCGTGCGTTTCATTATCATTGCACTTACACTAATGTATCTTGCATTAAATAAACATTTGTCTAACGCGCTGTTAAGAATACGTCGCCGCTTCTTCTTATTCCCTCTTTTGCTTTACTCCCAAGCGTCATTATCTGCTTTGTGTTTCGAGTAAATAAGACGTCGTCGGCGTAAAGCAAATACGATTTGAAATGTTCAAAAAAGTGATGTATGGCCTACACAGATGGAACGATAGACGCAGTAATGTCTATTTAACACGAATTAATGACGTAATTAAATATATTGAAACGATAATCTCGGAGATTAAGTCAAATTACTGGAAAATTATAGCCTTTAGTATTGTTTTTCACAATTACGTTTGTACATTGCAGTTTTAAGATCTATTGAAGAAAGTAGTAATAAGGAATTGAAATTAGCAAGTTACTTACAGAAAAATATAATTACATAAAAAACATAATTATATATACCAAAAATATTTTACAAAAAAAAATGTTATTAAATTATAATTAATATGTAACAAAAAAATAACTAGTGTAAATTTTTATTTTTACTCATATGATTGATTGTGATATAGTATTTTATTTGAATCTATAATCAACAAATAATAAATAAAGTATAATAATAAATAAATAATATTTATTTACACTGATGATCTGATATACATAGTCAGGGACAAACGTATTAGTGTTTTTGTTTTATCAAAGATTATTCATAAACCCAAAAAAAATGATATAATGAACACAATTTTTTTTATTATCTCAGTTGGTTCACTGGTTTGCAGAAAAATATCACTGGTTTGCTGAAAAATATCCCTGGTTGCCCGAAAAATATCCCTGGTTTGCTAAAAAATATCCTCGGTTAAATATCCCTCGTTGACAAAAAAATATCCCTAGTTGACCGAAAAATATCCCTCGTTGGCCAAAAAATATCCCACGTTGGCCGAAAATTATCCCACGTTGGCCGAAAATTATCCCACGTTGGCCGAAAATTATCCCACGTTGGCCAAAAATATCCCACGTTGGCCGAAAAATATCCTCGGTTGGCCGAAAAATATCCCTGGTTTGCTAAAAAATATCCTTGGTTTCCTGAAAAATACCCCTGGATTTTTTTTACCTCGGTAGAAATTTTTTATCGTTAATATTTAATATGTAATTCTTTATCCTTAATTACAGCTTCAAAATATTTTAGCATATTATCAATCAATGTTCTTAAGTAACCTAATGTTATATTTATTCACATCTTTTTAAATTTGAAATAAAATTCATATTTTTATCTTACACCTGTTAATTTTTAAATCTAAATAATATCATAAATGCTTAATATGATTCAGATTTGACTCGTTTGATATTTCAATTTATTCATTTTGTATGTAATACTTTGTAATTTATAATATATGTGTAAGATGATTATAATGTTGAAAGATGTAATCATCTCCCAATTTTCAATAAAGCTTTCAAATTACTCGATAATAAAAATATAAAAAATGAACAAAAATCAAAATCAAATTAAAAATAAACTGAAATTAAATGAAAAGAACTAAAATCGTCATCTACAATAAAATAACCGAATGAATGTGAGATTTCATATTGATTTGATAACAACATTTAAATCAAATAGATAGGTTTGTAAGTATATTTGGTACTATTAATAGACATTTAAAACGCAAGATACGAGAAAATACATCCTTAAAATTCTATAAAACTAGCGATATTGATATATACAAGTGATATATGAAAAAAATATATGAAGTAAAATCCAAGTCATATAAATGGAATTTTAAAGATCTGTTAGAAGATATATTAAAAAAAAGAATAAGAAATATCCATGTCAGATAGAGTTGAAAATTTATAGTATAAAAGAAAAATTTGATGATAATAAGAGAACGTGGCAAAAACACTTAGATAGAATTGGTAAAGAAAAATTACCTGTAAAATTAAACTAAAAGGAAGATGGGACATGGGTGGATTAAGAAAAATATGAGAGCTGTAACAAGAAAATGATTATTATTTGAAATAGAAAATGTGAAAGGTTTTTAAAATCAAAAAATCGATTGTAGTGATATTTGAAAATCTGTTTATGTGTTTATATTTTTAAGTAAAATTTTAATGAATATTTAAAAAAATCGACAAATTAACAAATCATCTTTTTTATATTTCAAATAATGTATTAAATTTATTATTTAAAATATACCTTGAAATATTTATCTTCAATACGGAAAATGAATAAATTTTTATTTATTTTCATTTGAAAATAAAATATGATACGCTTCATTCAATTAAAACGAACAAACAATAACGTGAACATTGAATAATTTTTTATGAACATGGCTGGAAATTTTCTGTCAGTTGAAGAAATTAATACTGTTTTTTTTATATATTTTTAATCTATTTTAAATATATATATATATATATATATATATATATAAATTTTTAATATATTAGAATATACTTATTTTTATATTATTGGTTAGGATTCAAATTCAATCAGCATGAGTTTATGTCTGACGTTTCCGAACTATCGATTGACAAAAAGACCATTTAATGTATATATATATATATATATATATATATATATATATATATACATATATATATATATATGTATGTATGTATGTATGTAGTAGAGCTAAACTTATATAGATTTCCAGTCGATGAAGTCGTCACTGTCGCAAACATCTATCAACTCATACTGAGACCTCATCCCGCATTTATTTAATAACCCCCAACGTCGATGTCAAATCACAGCTACTACATACATGCGGTTTTATGACCAACAACTGGGAACAGCATGTCTCAACTAACTTTGTGTGGGAGCATATAAACCGTGTATACAATATGGTATTTGATTGAATGGCCTAAGAGATCATCTCAATGTCCTTTCGCCTCGTTTGTTGTGCTCATTACGCAAGTATGCCATTTATGTCACGCTCTCGCAATATCCTAATGGTGCTGACATAAATTTCAAATAGGACGGAGTTCAACTATAAATGTACTCGTACATGCGCACATAACAAACAAGTATTAACATTTTAACACAAATACATATGCACATTAAATAAATATACAGGGCGCCGAAAAAGAAATTGAATTTTTTAAATACGAAAAAGTTTGAAATTTTTATTAAAAATCTAAATGTGTAACACATGTATGGATGGATTTTGATCAATCTGTTTTTGAGATGACCTCGATGATTAAGACGACTTGTATGTCTTTAATACCATCGTAGAACGTTCCTTGTATCACCATTTTAATTTTTTTTGAAAAGAAAATAGTTGCACGGTGATAAATCTGACAAATATGATAAATATTGAATGACGTGTTTGTTTTTTGGATAAAAATTCACATACAGTAACGGTCTTGTCATGCAACAAGAATTCACTTCCTGCCTTTTGATATTCTATCCTAATTCTTATTATTTTCTACCACAATTCGTAATGAAAGACACTCTTTGAATCATAAAAATAAATGAATATTTTCTTTACTGAAAACGAAACATTCTCAATTTAGACGAGTCTAGTAATTTCCTTGATCTGCTTTCGTACTGGTTTTCGAGTCATTTTTGAATCAACAAATCTCGTCCCTAGTAGTAATAGAATCCAAAAATTCGTGGTTTCTTTTGACTGTTTTAATAATGTATTTGTAGTTAGTTTTTCATTGGTTTGTGTAGTACAAATCTGGCTTAACATTTTTTTAATTTTTTTTGTTAATATCTCACAAGTTATATCTTTGGACACATTTAACTGTTCGGTAAGCATTTTGCATGTCCATTTGAATCAACGACAATAATTTGAACACTTTTTAATGAGTTTTTGAAACTTGAACTCATTTACAATGATGTACTGTACACTGCCACAGTTTATTCCAATTTATTTATAAATTTCGTTCACTATTAATCAAAGGTCACCTTCAATATGATCTCGAATTGCTTGGATGTTATTTGACATAATACTGATTTTGAGATAAGAGTGTGTCAAGTTTTGTACGTTTTTAAGGGATTATACGCAGTTGCGAGGCGCAAAAACGACGTTTTTTTAGGAATTTTTTTTAGAAACAGTATTTATTTTGCAACTACAAATTATGGTTATTTGAATAGATCCTACTTTCAAGAATAAAATAACATGTCGATCATAAAAAAATATTGAAGTGCACTGCTCCTGCAGACGATGTCCCGAACGACCTCCAAAAAAAGGCGCTTAGCGGTGATCTCCATATCGGCGGTTTGGATTATCGAAAATCAAAAAATATGGTCAATTCTTTTAAAGGATAGATTAATGCAGGTATTGAACAAAGGAATAATAAAAATTTTCATTTTTGACAAAATGGCGTCTACTTGAAAAAAATGTTTCGTTTTTTATTAAAATTTTCGCTCCAAATTGTTTAAAAAAAATAGTAATAATTTTTGTAAACCTTATTCCTTCGTTCCAATACCTGAGGAATATATTTGAGAAGATTGTGTGAAAATTTGAGACCGATTGGTTCAGCCATTTCTGAGATATCGAGATCACCGACTATGAAAACACCGTTTTGAGATAAACGCGTTTGAATTTTCGGAAGTAGTTTACACATAGTTAAAAATTTTTTACAAATTCAGGTGTATGTCCGAAAATATTTATCGGATTTACTTCAAATTTTCAGAGAATATACTCAAATATATGTGCATTCTGAAAATGCAAAAAAATCGATTTTTTGAAATTTCTAATTGCGTATAACCCCTTAAGTCATGTAAAAAATTGCGTTTTTGATAACGTTTTATTCCTGAAATGTTTATGTAATTTCTACAAAATTTAGTGGGTTTCACGTTTTGATACGTGAAAAATTTAATTATAATTTATTATGAAATGGCATTAAGTATTACTTGCTCACTAATCTTGCTAGTTATTAAAAAAAGGAATACGAAGTCATGTCTGTAGCAAGGAGGGAGTCTAGACATCTCCATTAATATTCCCAGTTGGTTCCGACCTCGAACGTTTTCTTGTTCAGTAGTAAGAAAAAAAGTTCAGTTTAAATTTAAATGACTCTTGTATATATATATATATATATATATATATATATATATTTAAAATATTTGAATATTCTAAATTTTAATTTTGTATAAAAAAATTTTTTTAATTATTAGATATTTATTTATTATTAAATTTTTTATTATTATTAAAAATGTTAACAATTTTATTGGATAGAATATAAATATTTATTTATATTTCATTAATAACTTCAAAAATATGATTATTGAATAAAAAGTGTATAACAAATTTATTAAACAGATTATAAGATACGAGATATATGAAAAAAAAATTGTACAATTCAAGTTTAATGCATAAAATGTTCCATGAATGGCTGCAACCCATTATGAAATTTCACACTTGCATTCTCTAGTAAAAATGACATCGTTTTGTACATTCCAGCCGGCATTATAACACAGCACTAATATTTTAACGACATGTATCCACGGAATAATAACTCGTGCTCTGTATAAAATAATATTCAGACACTTGACAACATTCATACATCGTCTGTTATTAAGCAACAAACAACGATCGTCTGACTTAACAGTCACGATCCTCTTTCTTCATTTTGTCTTCATAGTTACCGTTCATTACGGAAACGACTCGTTCGCATATTTCCCTCAACATTCACGACAGTCCGTCGTTGCGAGTATCACTCGTTATCTCTTCTTCTTCATCTCATTCGTCGACTCCTCATTATCTATTACATATATATATATATATATATATATATATATATATATATATATATATATATAAGAAGTGACAATAAAGTTCACAGAATGTCTTTACTACTTGGCATCAGGTTTCTCAAGTGTTATTTTCTAGAATGGACGAGATCAAACATGAATGTGTTATGTTGTAGTTGTAAAATAACTATATCCATTTTTCCACAGTCAGAAGAATAACAAAAACATATTTATCTCAAAAAACTCTCTTTGTGTAAATAAATGATTGCTGATCAGAATAAAAACCTATATAGAATCACAAAAAAATGTTAGAGGTTATTGGTAGTTTGTCAAAGAAATGAATTATTAAATACATTTAATTGTTTATTGAATATTTTTAGATTTGTTAAAGATTTTATCTGTTTTAAAATTTTCATAATTTTTAAGTAAATCTAAAATTTAATTGATAGTCTGTTTATTATGAAATAAATTTAATTTTGAATTAATTATTATTTCAGTAAGTAATATAGAATTATTTTTAATTTTTATTCTTTTTATATCCATACTTACATCGGATGATCTTCTATCTATTGTAAATTATTATTGTTTTTTTTAAAAAAAAAATTATAAATCGATAAATAGATGATTAAGTGGATGATTACTTTAGTAGTTCTAATGAGTGTTTTCTGTTAAATTTCATTTCCTTATCGAGAGATTTTGATTTTAAAATGCCGGACACTTGCTCTTATCCTTCTTGTTTCACTAATATCACAAAGTAATAACATTTCCACCTGACCGCCACTCTAAGGTACATGAGTAGGGTTTGTTTAATAAAAGGAAGTAGATGGTTTTACTTCCTTGACATTTCCTAACATTTATAACTCTCATTTAGTAAGCATCTCTAAGACTGTTATTTTCATTTTTGAATTCTATACTATTTAGCCTTTAGATAATTAATATAAAATTCAATTTTTTTTGATAACTTAGGCTAATGAAAACGTAAATTGAATTTTATTTTACAAATTTGTGTGTTTCACATGATACAAATTTTCAACACAGAGTATATTAATATTGTAGATGATTAATTTTTTTAATACATTTAATAATTGTATAAATCCAATTTATATTATATATATAAATTGGTTAACTAAATAATGTTGATATGATGGATAGTGATGTTAGTTATTTCATCTCCATACAATTTTAATCACATACTTTATTTTTTCATCTAAATAAACTCTACATCCATTCGACAGTGTTTATAATGCTTGTTCTATAACGATGTAATTGTCAAATTGTATGTCAATTTGTTTGTCATTAGTGCCGGTAGACACCTGGGACTTACTAGCGAAATTGCAGAAGCCAGACATGTTGACTTATAAATTTAATTGTTCTTCATTTCACACAGATGTTTTATTTTTTTTTTTTAATATTCTCCGTAATATATGGTCGTTATATAAAATGATTCAGAGAGGATTATTTTTTTCATTTTTATTAAAGATTAGTGTTATTATGTTGAATATGATTTTATGATTTTTTTTGAGATATCGTTTGAATAAAAATACTTAATTCTCAGTAAGATATAATCGAAAAATTGAATATAAATGATTGTTTTTAAAAACTTTTTTTAAGACTACTTTAAAATTTTTTTTGGTATTTTTGTAACTTTTGTTGTTTTACAATAATAAAAGTAAAAAAAATGATAAAAATGATAGAGTTTATAATAGCATTTCGTTATTCAATTTTGACATACTGTTCGTATAAAGAGTTTGATATTAAATTATATAAATAATCAATATATGTTCAAATAATTACAGTTACGAATTATTCATAATCAAGTAATTTGAAACTCAAATATTCATTTTCAAAAAAAAAAATTGAAACAGTTTACCAAATCACAATTTTCTGTATAAATTTCATATTTGAAAATATAATTGGTAACTCGAGATTTCGTACATTACTATATGTAAGTCACCCTGTCTTTAGTTAATAGATATATGTATATAAATATTTTCTATATTCAAATTGTACAATACTTGGAATTTACTACTGTGTGGGTTTATTTTACGAATTTCAACTTACTCTGTTGATATTGAAAAAAATTGTATCGCATTTAGAAAATGACAGTTATATCAAGAATGAACCTGAGATGTTTTAAAAAATTAAAACGCTTCAAGGAATAATTTATTAGAAGACGAATCAAGATTAGAGAAGTTGTTAAATGTAAATATTGACGAATTCAGACAATGAATGTAACAAATTCGAATTTAATATGTAAACAGCTTGCTGAAGAATTCAATATAAGTGATAAAACAATACGGAATCATTTACATAAAATAGGGAAAAGGTGGAAACTAAATAAACGAGTATCACACGCTTTAATTCTTGATAATAAATTACAGTATTTTAACATTTTTACGTTTCTTATTTCATGACTAAAACTGTAAAACGTTTTGGATTAAATTATGATCTTTAAAAAAAAAGATTTTTTTATTCCAACTCTAAACATATTTACTACTGGTTATTATCAAATGATCTTATGCCACAAACACCTAAAGAAAGATTGACTTCAAAAAAAAATTTCTCTGTTAGGCGAACTTCAATAAAAATTATTTTTTATAAGTATCTACAAGTAGGTCAAACCCTTATAACGAACATTCGTAGTTAACAGAGAATGCAAAACGTGCATAATGCGTTACCATAAAAAATTATAAAATAAATTAAATTTAAATAAAAAATACATTTTTATTTTAATGTTCAAGCGACAAAACTTTCTCGATTACTTAATATTTATATAATATATTTGTATACATGAATTAAATGATATATGCATACCGTATTAATTATCCTTTAATGATCTTTTTATAGTAACTCATGTTTCAAGTAATTTATAAACAATACACGTTAATTAGAACCTGATACACTTGTAAAAATGTTTTATCACGTATGAAAACATGAATATTATTTTCATATTATCTTTATTTATGTTCTACTAACAACGAAAAGCTTAACTTTAGTCCAATGTAGATTGCAATCTTTGAATGAAAACTATGGGATGTCAGAAAAGTTGTAAAGGTATACAAGTATATATATATATATATATATATATATATATATGTATATATATTAATATACTTCTTTATATAACATATAATGTCCTGTTTATGTGATAACATGGTTAGAATTATATATGAAGCTTTTCTTCAAAATTATATCTTATGTTCACAAATCAACGTTGTTATAATACATATATATATATATATATATATATATATATATATATATATATATATATAGAGAGAGAGAGAAAGAGAGAGAGAGATTCTGTTTAAAAAGTATCTGATTAAAAATAAATTTATGATGATACATTTTTGATTTTTATTGATTATTTAAAATATATGTCTTCTGAAAAAATACAATCTTCTTTAATTAACTAAAGTAATATTTTTTTTTTAATTGGTTTTTTAAATAATTTTTTTTTGTTATTAATTTTTGTGAGGTTTGGATAAGATTACTTGCTGATAGAAAACAATGCAAAAATCTGGTGAAATTTTTTAAGATTTTTGTAATGATATATATATATATATATATATATATATATATATATATATATATATTTATCAGAAATAAATACTTTCACCTTAAAATTAAATTTGTTGATTATAATCTACTTTCGTGTTATACACTTTTCTTCGTTTACTAAAAGCGATAATATTATTTAAATCATTTTGATAATAAATGATAAATTGTCTTTAAGTATTTTCAACACGAAATTCATTAATCAAAATGCTTCGTTATTCATCATTTACATTAATGTTTCTGGAAAGAATTTTCACATGAACGTCACGAAATTCGTAAATGTAAAATATAAGTTTGAATATACGACGAAAAACATTATTCTGCATCTATTTTATTTGGTTTCTAACCATATTTATAAAACGCTTGATATTAGTCAATAATAGATTTGTATCAGTAAAAGAAAAAATATTAATGATTTTAATCGACTTGCTTTTCAATTAAATGTGTATTTAATTTAATAATTTTGTATACAATTTGAATTCTATAACAACCCCTATATATAATAGTTACCGATATGAGTCCTTCAAGTTATTTCGTCCTCGTCTATCAACCATGATGCGTAGGAAGTAAACTCTGTGTGGCACCAAACTTGCTTCCTAATTCAATAAGTTGACAATAAGTTAAAATGATGGATCGAGCTGTGCTTTTGACATGCAAGACCACCGATTTGAGGTAAGGTTTATATATATATATATATATATATATATATATATATATACATATATGAATATATGTATTCAAAATATATGACTTTGTTAGAGTGGATGGGTGTGTATATAACGGTGCGTAAACAACTACGATATTATATGAACTATCATCTAACCACGATATTTAATATCAAGAAGTTTGAAAACTATTTTAGTTTATGAGTTTCGCTAAATTTTCGTTATAAATTTGTTTTGGAGAATGAGTTATGTTTGAAGTGAATAAGATAAATTGTAATTAAGTAGCTTGAGTGAAGTTCATGATTGTAATTTAATTGAACTTTGGAGATTTTACAAACAGAACGATTTCTACTATTAGGTCTATATATGAGCTTGTTCAAATTGCGAATTTAATTTATTTTTATCGTTATTATTACACAGTCGGTGTAATGTCGATAACTTTGTTGCTTTTGGATATAATTTTCAATTTATCATCCATTTTAGTAGTAGAAAATAATACTGTTAAAAAGTGTAATTCGTACAAATTTCAAGGAACCATAATATTATATATACTACTGAAACTTTTGAAAAAGATATAAATAATAGAAGAGTATTAGGAAAATAAGCATCAAGGAGTTTTAATAGAATAAATAGAATTGATCATAGCATAGTTAAGAATATTCTGCTATGCTATTTAAAAATATGACTATTGACAACTAGAACTAGAGATAGGATCAGAGAAGATTTATTAAACTGTCTAAAAAAATGTCTAAAACTGATTAAAGATGGTAGAGTAAGAAATGAAGTTATATGACAGAGTATGTGAGAATTACAAGTAGTGCGAGGATTTACAAAACCCTAGAAAACAATGATTTACAGTGATATGGACACATGAAAAAGATACAAAATAAAAAATAGTCAAAGATGATTTTAAAGTGCTAAAGAATAGTAGTAGTATTACTCATTCGAGTATTATAGAAAATGTATTTGAACACAAATGAATCATTCAAAAATTGAGATTTTAAAAATGTATTCAAGAATAATTTATTTTTCACTTTTTCAGTGATATGCATTTCGATAACCATATCATCATTATCAGAGCTATGTATTATTAGGTGAATAAAAATAAATTTTTGTAAAATTTTATGAAATATTATTGAAAGTGGTTATAAATATTATTGAGAGTGATTTTTTTATTTTTATTAAATTAAATTTAATAATTTATATCATATATTCATTAAATAGTATCTATGTGTTTGTATATGTATATATATTGTCTAATGAAAGAGAAAGGTATTGAATCGCTGGAATTGGAATGTTTTGGTATTTATTCAACAGTGAATAAAGAGAGGCTGATGATAATGATAATGGTGATTATATATATATATATATATATATATATATATATATATATAATATTGATTTGTTTCGTATCGTTCAAAATCCATTTGTGAATGAAAGCTCACTTCATATAACGACGAAAAACAGAATAGACATATAAAAAAAGGAAACGCACGTATCTCAAACGACTGGCGAGATATTATTGGCTTCGAAGACGCGTTTCGAGTTGTGAATTAGAAACAGACAAAAACCGATACAGTGTAACAAACTGCTGCGGCAACGGTCGTGTCTAATGCCTCTTAATAAGTTTTTCTGCGAGCGCGAGATGAACACATTTCCGAATTGAGGTTAAGTGCAACATTGTTTTTGTGTAACAACAATCAGGTGTGTGCGCCGCTACGTCGTCGTTTATACTTTTTGTACGTAGTTCGTTATCGACTTAAATTCTATAATTTTTTAAGTTTTTTTGGCGTTTCATGAAAAAACATTTTATTGAAATGCATGCTTTCAAACAGTGATTAATAGGATGTATATATATTGAATTGATTGATCGATTTCATGTTTTCGAAGTTATTTTATTGAACAGTATCCCTTTTAGACGTTTTGTTTATGTGGAAGTAACAAAAGTAAATTAAACTTTTGTTGGTTTTATTTGAAACATTTTAATTTACTGACGATCTGTTAGAAAAGCACTTAAAATAAAACTGACTCTTCACCTTAAAAATAAAATAACGTAGCTATCAATTAACACAAAAATTTGCATCGTGATAAGAGCGTAAACAAGACAAGAGATAGGTAAAAGGGTTGTTTCCCTCCCCCGTCACAAATAAATGAAGTCTTGTAGTGATTTCGACACGGGCCAAAGGATCGATGGGTCGGCGGTGCGTCGGAATGTCGAAAACGTTCGTTCGTGTAAAACAGAATTTTCTAAATTCACTTTTGCTCATCGGCCGTCGAGCGAGAGACAAAATTTAATTATTTCTGTCTTCTTATTTCGGCAAATTAGTTGACGAAAGTTAAATTAAACTTCCGATCGAGTGCGCGGCCGCAGCGCCCGTGTATACGTAACATTGCCCCTGGCGGCTCCTATCCGCCTCTCTTAATCGAAATGAAAGGTGCGGATTCCAGTTTTGAGTGTTTAATTTCATTTAACAAACTGTCGAGATTCGCATAGATACATGGATGTTGTCAATAAAACATGAAACAGTATGAAACGATGCGGATAGTAAAACTTAACTGTTTAAAATATTTACACCGTTAGTAACATCAGTTTTTACTTTTATTAAAAAGGTTACGTTTTTTTTTAATTGTGCATATTATGTAAAACTTGCATTTATACAATCTTTATGAAGTGTCTCGATTGAGGAAATTTTAATAATCATGCATTAAAAATTAAAATTTAACTGGAAAATTATGAAAAACTGGTTAGGAAAAGTTTTATCTTTTATGTAAGTAATTAATTGTAAAATATTTTTCATCTTAATATTTTCCAATCAATATCTTCTTCAGATATTGCTTTTAGGATTAAATTTAATCAAGTGAATATTATTTAATTAAATAAATATCATTCTAAAATAGAAATTAATTAAAAATTCCAAAATAGGTATTATTATTATAAAAATGTATAATATTTTAAACATAATATTAGTTGTTAGTTATTTTTAATGCAAAAAAGTAAATTTAGTATATATTACGTTGCTGCATATAAAATGGCAGATTTTCTAGTGAAACTTTAAACATCTGTAACTTTTTGAAAATAATTTTTATTAATCAAAATAAATATCATGATAAAATATACTTCTCTCAACGAGATACAAATACATTCATGCTAGTTTAGTAAAAATCCGAATTTTTTACATGAAATAAATTCCTCTAAGGCGTTTTTGATTACTATTTCATTGTTGACTTTTTATTTGTCAAAAAATGATCTAACTGTTTTTTTAAAAAATGGTAATCCATTGACAAGAATTCTAGTAAATTTGGTGGATATGGAAGAGTCCTATATTGTAATTTCTGGATGATTGTTTTTGAACGATATGATCGAATGTTATTATAAAATAGTTTAACCTCACATCAACATTTCATTATTAGAACATTATTTCTTGGCATTGCTGATTTCACCAGGTTTTAAGAACAAATCATGAGTATTTTATTCATTATTATTTTATGTCTTCAACCTTACCAGCATTTAGTCATTGTACAGATCAGATTGTTATATAAAATCTATTTTTCATCGCATATTACTACTCTACTCAAAAACGACTTCCTTCTATTTTGAATATATAGAAAATTGAAAACTTTTCAGTGTGTCAAGATTCTTTACGTGAACTCATGAAGAATTCACTTATTCACTTTTTTGATTTTTCCAAGTGCTTACAAACGATGGAAAACTGTCAAGTAGTAAACGACTATTTTCTCTGAATATCCTTTATAAATTGTGAAGAATTAAACTCCATTAAATTCCACACTCGTTTGCAAAGTTCATATCTTCTAGTCGAATTTTTTTGAACTGATGTGTGGTTCGTTTATTTACTCTCTCAGAATAAAATGTTTTGTTGATATTCCTGGTTACTTCCTCTTCATTGTGTCCAAGTTTAAATTTGAAAAAAAATTAAATTCCATATTTTTTCTGTCCTATTATATGAGTAGAAATGATTTCATAATTTTATGCAATGACACCAAACGAAAATTGTGCTTCCTGCTGGAGATTTTTATTATGAAAATCGTAACCAGTTTCAATATAACTTAAATTTCATATGTAATAATCTAATAATATTTGATCATTATTTTGTTAAAAGAACAAGTGTAATAAAATATAAAAAATGATTTTCAAGAGTTCAAGTTTGTTATCTATTATAATTTATCTATTGAGAGTGTTTCTGTTATTATTTTGATTAAAAAAAATATTATTCTTGTATAAAACTTGAAGGATTGAAGAATGACAAATATTATTCTAAAAAATTAAATTTTTTTTGAATGTTTAATCTATAGGATTAGTAATGTATTTTTTTAAATTACAGTT
The DNA here is from genome assembly GCA_029203775.1 of Neoneuromus ignobilis. Lineage (NCBI taxonomy): Eukaryota > Metazoa > Arthropoda > Insecta > Megaloptera > Corydalidae > Neoneuromus > Neoneuromus ignobilis. The sequence goes on along the minus strand of CP092096.1, from coordinate 21,139,084 downwards.
TATGTAAAAATATTAAATCTTTTCAACTTATTATTTGACTGAAAAATGTATATATAAATCCTAGACTGTTTTGACACTTTTTTGAAAAATAACCGTCGTTTTCTATGAAAAGAATTTCTTATTCTTTGTTCGTTTCCTTCTTTTATCCAACAGTACAGTTTTCTTTAGATTTCAATACAATTTTCGACGTATAAACTGCAAAACAGGGAAATAAAAGCGGAACAATTGTGAACCTTGTCACGACAATCAATCCATTATACATGATAGCGTACAATACAATTACACGATTGGTAACTTGGCTCGGGTCATGTCTCGACATGTTTTCATATTGGTGCAATGGTGTGATTGTATGCTGTGTCCGTCGTAGCGTCAGTGTTGTCGTCGACCGCACGGTCGGTCACGAGCGCGCCAAGTTTAAGTGCGATTTCGTGTACGCCGTCCAAATGAATAATATAGTACAATGATACGGGATGCGAACAATGGACTGATTCGGACTTCGATGACAACATTTACGCGCTCGTATTATGGACACGTTCCAGCCGATTTTCATTCGCACTTTGTATTTGTTAGACAACATGGATTATGAACTATTATACAGGGTTTACTTGTATAAAAAATCCAAGCAATATTTCTTTCGATGTATATAAAGTTTTTCAGTCAAATATTTCTATCCTTGTATTTAAATATAAAGAGATTTTCAATAGACATTGTTTCAGTTTTTATATTTTACCTAAATTTTTTTCTAATATATTAATTACATTTCATTATATCAAAAATCTAAACAATATATCTTGTGATGTTTTTTGAATCAAATATTTCTATTCAGAAATTGTGGGGTATTTCTATTCATTTAGGATCATCCAAATGTGATGCCTAGATTTGTTTTATTAACCCTTAGAGTACCTGGAGCGCAATCGCGCTCCTCATATATTTTGTTCAATATTTTTTTCTAATAATATTTTATAATAGAATCAGCAAAGAATATATTTAAAAGATGAAAACAAATATAATAAAGGTTTTCTTGAGTTTTTGAGTATGTAACTTTATTTAATTGCGATTCATAATTTTTTTCCTAAACTACTGCAAAATCAGCAAAAATACCTTGGAAATTTTACCATAGTTCCTAAGAATTTGGTTGCCACTCAAAGGGTTACAAAAACATGTATATAGGGTGGTGTATAGGAAAACATGTGTATATTTTCTTTAATTTCTTTTTAATAAAACACAAATCTAGGTGTTGCATTTGGATGACCTTTTATATTTAATTGACATAGTTTTAATTTTTATATTTTTTGAATTGAAAATTTCATTATAAGTACATATCTCAATGCTGATAAGTAAAATCATTTTTTTGTTAATTTTATACATTTTTTATATATTTTGTACGTATTTAGATTTTTAAATTTGGAATATTATATATATTTTTATACATTCAGTTACTTTTTAAAGTTAAGAATAGAGACTTTACTCTTGATGACGGATCATACTCTGGAAGACATTTTATGATCGATGATAATATTTTGGAAAATGACTCATTTTTATCCACATTAGAAGAAATATCAGAAAAGTTCAATATAGTTTAACAAACAGTTTCAGATCATATCCAAGAACTAGTATTTGGAAACAAGTATTTAAAAAGAGTACCACATGAATTTTTGAATTGAAAATTTCATTATAAGTACATATCTCAATGCTGATAAGTAAAATCATTTTTTTTGTTTAATTTTTGATTGAAACACATTTTTTTGTTAATTTTATACATTTTTTATATATTTTGTACGTATTTAGATTTTTAAATTTGGAATATTAAATATATTTTCTTACATTCAATTACTTTTTAAAGTTATTTCAAGAAAGGTATTCTATGTATAGTATATCAAATTTATATCGACCATACGACCTTATCATAAAAATTCAAAATTTTGATCCTTGTTCGACGCAATGTTCCCTCATTTTCACTAAATGTATCAAGTTAACAAGTTTTCCCCAACTACGCATAATTTAAAATTAGTTTCTATGTACAGTGCTGTTATAGTAACTAGTTTTGACTGAAATGAGTCGTTAATACTGTTTAGTAATACGAGTGTGTAATATTTCGGGTTTCCGACTGGATACTTAAGTTGTACTCATTTTGGCGTCGTACTATTAATCCTAACAAATGACCTCCAGTGGCTTGTTGTTTTAATTAGACAGAATTGAAATTTACTGATGGTAGAATTTAATATTATCATAATTATATAACATACAAGTTTTCGTTGAAAATGAGATACATATGTTTATGGTATGAAGTTATGAATGATTTAATTTTGTCTTTGATTAGAATTTTTATATTTACTTTTTATGTTTATGTTGAAAATTGAAATTTTAATTATCATTACATTTTATTTAATTCTTTTCATATATTTATTTTTTTATGAAAATTAGATTTAATAACGACTTTGTTATCCATTTTTTACTTTTCAACATTTTCTAGAAATATATTTAATTAATATATTATAAATATATGAGTAAATACATACTAAAGCAAATTAATAATAAAATTATTTTTAATTTATCCATATTCAGTTATAAATAGTAATTTAAAAAAAATAATATTATATCAGATCGTATTAATTCTAAAAGATGAAAGTGTTTTTATTTAATGAATCTTATATATATATATATATATATAATAATTACTAAAAAGTTCTGTTTGTTTAACACACAATTATTTGAAGTAAATAAAAAAGTGATTATAAATATAAGGTATATGATTCATTTTTTTATTGATGTACTTCAGTATTCACTGAAATAAATGTTTTATTATCAGTATTTACCAAGGAACAATAAAAGGAACATGTTTGTTGATAAGGTTGATTTACAGTACTGTATAATTTACGAATATCAACAAGAAGAGAATACAGCACAAGCATATATCAATTTGTTAAAAGATTTTCGAGCAAACGCAGTGTCTAAAAGTATGTATCTACAGTATATGATAATTCGTAAAATTTAAGAATAGAGACTTTACTCTTGATGATGAATCATACTCTGGAAGATATTTTATGATCGATGATAATATTTTGGAAAATGATCCATTTTTATTCACATTAGAAGAAATATCAGAAAAGTTCAATATAGCTTACCAAACAGTTTCAGAACATATCCAAGAACTAGGATTTGAAAACAAGTATTTACAATGAGTACCACATGATTTGATTGCTGGGAACAGGCAGAATCGTGTAACTGTTTGCTTGTCTCTATTTTTACATAATAAAATGAACAATTTGTTTAATACTTAAAAAGTGAATTATACTTAAAAATGAGCGAAGAAAAAGTACACTGTAAAATTGGGCAATTCGCTTCGTCAACATCAAAACTGAGTTTAAGTATAAAAAAAGTGTTATCTATATGATAAGTTATGAGAAGATCAATTTATTATTAACTTCTAAAACCAAAAAATCGATTAATTCTAAAAAAATGTTATTAATTATTGGACAGTTTGAACAATGAATTTTAAAAAAGAGCTTGGCTCTTGTCGATAGAAAACAAGTTATTTTATAGCATAACAACATAAGGACACATATTTATCTATCCCTTCCCCCCAAAAAAATAATGAAACTTGGTAGAATGGTTCTAAGTCACTCAGAATATTCTCTAGATATAAAAATTGTTAACAACCAAGTATTTTTTGCTTTATAATTTTTTTAAATGGAAATATTTAATGAAAATAGATTGTGAAAAGAGAATTAGATGATTTCTTAATTTCCAAGGATGAGTTATTTTATTAGAGGGTAATTGAAAAAAACTAACAAGATGAACATAATTTATTAATATTAAAAAAATCACGTTTTTAATTAAATATTTTAAAAAAATATTTTTTTTTATTTTCTTTTACTTAAAAATTGGACAGAATTTTTTAGTAGATCTAATATATTTATTATTACCCACTTTCTGTTTATTGATGGATGAAAGTCTTTCCTAAAATTTTCTATCTCAAGCGTTTCAATGTCTCCCTTTTCCATTTCACTTCAATGATTTTTTTAAATCTCTGATATATATATATATATATATATATATATATATATATATATATATATATATATGTAAATAATGTGTGTTCTAATGACTGAAAGTTTTCACGGTAATACATTTCGATTGTAACTTTCTATTTCGGAATACGACCAAACTGTATAAATAAAAATATATCTACGCCAGACAACACGGCGTTATTTGTAAAAGACGCACAAATCGTAATTCTTCACATCTTTACACGTTTTTCCTTTCAGCGTCGCTTTCAATGATGTTTGTTCTCGTTTCGCGCGTAACAAAATGTAAAAGTTCGGAGTACGCGATGAAAAGTTTATTTTTCATTTCTCTCAGTGAATAATAAAGCCCATTTCGCGACGCTTCGCGATGAGCCAGACAAATAGCGCGAATTAATACCGTTATAGACGAAAAAAATATTACCGAACGTGTATTTTTCTTCGTGATGTGTTTTGGTATACTTGGTGAGAAGATAGAATGTGTGAACGTAATGTTTGACCTTTTTTATGCATACATATATGCATATATATATTCAAAAAATTTTTTTATGATTTAAAGAAAATAATTCTAAGATAAAAATATTTTACGTGTTGATTATTTACATGCAGAATGATATTACGCCAGTTTTATTTATGTCTATTAATTTTATTTTTGAAAAAATTGAAACTGAATATTTACTTTTATATTATATATTATTTTTGTCTATATTGATTTCATATTTGAAAATACATTAAATGATTAGATGAAAATATACTAAAGAATAAATCATAATTGATTATTTTAATATTTTAATCTTAATATATATTTTAATATTTCACATTATTTAATAATTACAATGATTGATATAAAATTATTCCTGAAAAAAATATCTTAATTGTATTAAATTCTGAAAAATATAATTAATTTATCTCATTTTAAAAAAAAATCGGAAAAGAAACGAATATAAATTACATCCATCTAAATAAAAATTACAAATCTAATAAAAATTTAATCAATATATGAGTACCTAACCTCATTTTAAATTTATGAATATTTTAAATTGAAAAATCTAATCCGAAATTTAATCAGTACAAAAATAATCAAGTATATATTTTTACTTAACGAATGCTAAAAAATCAATGTCTAAATTTATCAAAAATGTTTCCAACGTTGTGCAGTTTTACAAAAAAAATAACGAATATTCATATTTAGTAGAATTGAAAAGAAGATATTTTTATTTTGTTATTTCACAAACGTACTCACCGTAAACGCAGACTTTGTGAAACAAATCAAAGTTTTATTAAATTAAGTAATTTGTGCATACACTCAAACAACATAACCACACTCAAACTTATATATATATATATATATATATATATATATATATATATATATATATGTAGATGTATGCGTGTATGACGACTCGATGTATTGTTAAAATAACATCTCCTTTTCTGTTGTACTTGAATGCTTATTAAGTGTACTCGCACAAAATAAATTTTATTTCAAACGCATGCCGACGGGCATTAGACGAAATGTTTGCTTGAAAAATTAAATTGTGGCAACATATAGCGGGCCGGTCGTTCCACAGAAAAAAAATTTGTACGTGGAAAGAGAGCATCGGCTTGGCCGTACACACAAACTCAATTGTTTTTCATTAGTGAAAATTTAATTTTCCACGACACGAGAAAGAAAAACAGGAACGAAAAAGTCTCGCGCTTTTTTTCCAGTGCCTGTCGCTGGAATATAATCTAGCATTACTTTAAATGCTACTGTATATTTGTGCACAGGTGTTGTCTTGAATTGAATTTTTTCATATATATATATATATATATATATATATATATATATATATACACACATTTAAATTCATACATGTTGTGTGTGTAAATAACTTTTTTGTTTGAGAATAAAAGAAGAGAATGAAATAAATTTGATGTTTTATATTTTGTAAATAACTTTCAAAAAGTTAACTTTAGAGGGCGATTTATAAAAATACAATTACAGTATAAATATATGCATATATATGTCTTTGCAGCCAAAGAAAAAAATTTGAGCATGGCATAACATTTTTTTAAAAAAATAAATGAAATTCATAATTCATTTTAAATATTCTCAATTACTTACAAGTAATATCTGTCTTTTTTTTTGAAAGGGAGGGGGAATTAATGATGACACATTTATTTATGATTAATTATTCTATATATTTTATGGAAATGTATGTTTAAAAATGACTAAATTCTGATTATGATATTAATATAAGATTTCAACAGGGCAATTGCTATGAGAAAATATTGACAAAGGAAAATATCAATAGAACGAAAAAGAAAAATATCAAGAAAAGAATACTTGAGATTTTTTCTCAAATGAAGTGAAGGAAATAGTTGATTTGAATGTGTTTGGAAAATCGATAAGAAAAAGGATAAAATAAACCAGACGTTATAGACAAATATTTTATATTAAAAAATAATAATTTTATTTTATTTTTATATTTTTCTTTCTCTTATTTATTATATCAAACCTTTAGAAATATTTTTGTTTCATATTTTATATATAAATAAGTACAGAATATAATAAAATAAAATAAATAATCATTTAATTAAATGTACAGAAAAAAATATAATAAAATATGTTGATAATAGTTTTTGCTAGATTCTATACAAAGAGATATTTGTCCAAATACATTTTTTATACATGCTATCACTATCCGAGTGTAAGCAACATTAAAGCACAATAACAATTCCAAGCGACGCCGTTACCAGTGTTAATTTCACTTTCATTTGCTAATAAAACACAGCATCTAAACGTGAATCCTCCTTAGCAATTATAATACAGCATGTGACGAGATACAAGAAAAGACATGATTCTGTGCTTTCGAGCATATGATATGTACACAAAAAGGGGTTTTAGCTGTGCAGAGCTTTCGTATAACGCGGAACACTGACCGTACGTATGTTGTGTATACGACGTCCCTAGACCGAACGAAAAAACGTTCTTGTTGGCTGTTGTACATTGTCTATACTGCAACGAACGCGAGCGAATGTAACATATGTTCGACACGATCTTTGTCTATAGACTTTTTTCTCTCTGAACGTGAAAAAATTGTACGTGTGTTTCGATCGGAGTTACTTAAAATGTTTGAGTAGATCGAAAAAGATACAGATTGTACATAGATATTATTGTCATGTTGATTATTTTCATCTGAAATATAATTGACAAATTAATATATTCAATATTTATTGTAAAGAAAAATATTGTATTGTCTGGAAAATTCCTGTTGATTTTTTTTTTTTAAATCAAATAAAACATTTTTAATCGATAACTTGTATTTTTTACTTAAATTCGTTTATATATTTATCTTGACATTGAATAACTTTTCTCAGCCTGATTTACGTTTTTATTAGCCTTTATTAATTCTAACAAGTGAATTTTAATTTTTGAAATATTTATTACCTGTCTAAAATCTAGATAATATATAAGGTGTTTAAATTTAAGGTTAGGAACTAATTTAATTATAAAATTAGTTTTTGAAAAAAAAATTCATGTTTATTGATTTTAATGTAAAGAAGGAACATGGGAATTGGGAATGGAATACAATATCAGCCAAATGACCTCCTCTATACATCAGTAGACGTCTAGTCTTTTATCGAAATTTTGGAGCACGTTTTGCAATAAATGAGACTGTATTTCAGCTACAGCTGTACGAATTTCATTCTTTATTTCTTGAATAGTTACTGGTTTGTTGGCATAAACCTTATTTTTCAAACAACCCCATGTGTTAAATTATAAGATATAGTCGGCCAAATAACATCACCAGAGAAATTAAACATCCATTGAATTTGGTTGTGAGTAAATCAATTTCCTCTCAAGTTGCATGGTTTGTGATACCATCCTGTTGAAACCACATGTCACTGATATCAATTTCTTCAAATTCCGGCCACAAAAATCTGTTATCATACTTTGGTAACCCATTGAATTAATTGTAACACGAACTCCTTGCTCATTTTCAAAGAAATATAGACCAATGATTCTTCCAGTCCATAAATCATATCAAACAGTGCCTTTTTGAGGATGTAATTGTTGTTCAACAATGGATTTTAGATTTTCATTTTCTCATATACGACAATTTTGTTTGTTTATATAACCATTTAATTGAAAATGCCATTCATTACTGAAGATGATTTTGTCAAAAAAATCAGCATTTTCTTTTTTTTGGTACCAATTAATAAACATATGACCCAAAAATTTCCTATCACTAAAATCTCCCAAGTTTTAATAAACAAATGTTAAATAATCTCAATTTAATATTTGACATTTTATCAAATAATAGCCAACTTACTTCCTAACCTCAAATTTAGACATCCGTTAGAATTGAACAATTAAAGAGATGACTTTAGAAGTCTCATTGATGTCAATAGACGAGGTCTATAATTTTTAGAAAATTCCATCCTAGCTACTCGTATCTATAAATATTGCTTATATACTTTACTCTTGAAATTATTGAATGAGTTTTAATATATATTGAAAGTTCGGTGATTATTTATTTGTCGTCTTGGAATATTTTAAAAAATCTTATCGTCAATTATACTTTAGTTCATTCATTAAAACTTTATTGTTTACAAATAAATGAATACTTCAACACTTTACAGTCATACTTGAATATTTTACACAAAAAATGTAAATCAAACAAAAAGTTTGAATAAAAGATAGAGCAGTAGCACCTCGTTCATGTAATTTTAATAACAGTCATTAGTTCTCCAGACAAAAATGTTTCATGGTATACTCTGTTCCGATCTATCTTCTTTTCCAAAACTGGAACGGGACGTGTGAAAAAATACAAGACGTATCAAGTCGAATATGAACTTCGCGCGAGTTTCGTCGAGTCTACGTGATGTTTTTCATGATAAGGAACGCTCGGTGCGCGTGCGCTCTCATCGCCACACCATTATGTAACACTCACCCTATATATATTTTTTTCGTACCGTTTGTGTCCAAACGCGTCCGCGATCGTAAATCATTTAGTTTTATCTTATTGTAGCGGGACTTTGAGCGGCGGCGCGTTCTATGCGCACGCGAAACGATCTTCGGTGTGAGGACGCCGTGGGTGTTACAGTCAAAATCTGGAAGTTTTCATGTCACTTCGAGAGGGACTTTTACGTTTGAGATAAAATGAGAATATGAATTATGGGACGACACGGTTACGTGTTCGAGACAATATTGTCGCCGTACGTTTTAATTTGTAAAGAAACGTGGAAACATAAGTCCTGCAAGAAGTTTTCGTGTTCTCGTATTCGATTTTTATACCGTGTACTTTTTAGTATTTATGAAGAAGACTTGGACGAAAATGATGAAGCGATTATTTATTCTCTTTATTTTAAATACGTATACTTTTTTCTCGAATAACAATATTTTAATATAGTAGTTACATATGTATATAGATATGAGATATACAATAATTAATTTTGAAATAGTACATTAGTTATATATATACTTGTATATCAAATTTAAATAAATTAAAATCGGATTGAAATTATATTATTTATTTATTAATATACACATTCAAATTATGCAAATAAATTGATATAAAAAAATTAGTATTTCATACAGATTTATTTTTATATTTAAACAAATTGAATAAAGTCATTAGATCAATTTCTCTTTTGAATAACATTATTTCGGTATTAGTAATTTGTATATTCCTCTAACTCTTTAAAGGTTACTAAAGGAATTTTGATAATAGTTCAATTATTTTTATCATTTTTTTAATAGAAAATAATTTTTATTTATTAATTTTTACATACATAACGTATCTAAATCTTTTTGAAATTTTTTTTTTATATTTTGCCAAAAATCCAAATTTTACTGAAAATATATTCATTCTACATCAATAAAAAACTAGGCACACCAAAATAACATATGGATGGATTTTAATAAGTCTGTTTTTGGAATAATCTTAATGATCTTTATCTCAACTGCTTTTTTGACTTGAATTTTATTATACAACTTAGTTTTCATTATCATTTTGGAAAAAATAATTTCACAGTAACAAACCTGAAGAATATGATGGATGTTGGACGCGACGTATATTTTTTTGACTAAAAACTCGTATACAGTAACAACTTTGTCAGATGGTGTATGTGCAATAAGGATTCTGTCATTCTAAAGAATTCTATTCTCTTTTGAACCGATACTATCACATTATTATTTTTCTCTTTATTTTATTCATAAATGTTCTTTGAGTGTTAATAGTTTGTCTAATTTTTTATATTTTTCTTTCTTTTAGTTTAATTCTTCCTAGATTTGAAAATTCTTTGAACATTACTTTTATCTAATCAAGGTTCATCGTAAAATCTAACTTTTGATTTTTCTTACCCAATTTTTTTTTATTTTTTCTAGTTCAGTTAGTTTTATTATTTCATCTATAAATGTTTCTTTAGCATTCATGAGTTATCCCAGATATACATAATTTTCAACTTCTTATATCTCTATTTCTTTTAGATCGATTTTTTAAAATCTGAAAATTCATTCAACATCACCTTTATCTTCTCGAAATTTCTCATAAGATCTATCTTTTGACTTTGTTTATTCAATTTTTCTTTTTTTTATCTAAATTTGTCAAAAAAATAATAATGTCATTAGAAAATATTAAATGACTAAGCATTCCTCCATTTATTTTTATTCTTTCAAATTTCCAGTTTAGTATCTCAATTATTTCTAACCCAAATATAAATAGTGTTAGTGATATTACATCGCCCTATCTCACCTTTTTCATAATTTATTTTTTCTATTTTTTCGTGTATTTGTATGGAGGATGTAGCATTTTTAAAAATATTTTCTAAGAGCTAAATTATTATAAACATATATTTTACATGAATAAACATTTCTTCATGATAAATCAGTATTGTTTATGATTTTTTTAAAATTTTTAAAAAGACAAGTAAATAAGTGCATTTTAAATAGTAATGCTATTTTTATTCAATCAACATGAAATCATTACAGGAGCCACTATAATCATTTATCAAATTGAGGGTGATGTTGCTGTAGTTGAAAGTAACTGGCATCGGAAATTTAAAAATAAGGACATTGAAAGATAAAGAGTGTTCTGAGTTTCCGAGGAGAGAAAATCGGTGATTTGGACGCGTTATTATACGAAAATTCGGTATAATCGAGTGTACAGTTTGCAAAAAGGTTAACCGTTAATCAGATTACCGTGATTCGATATTTGTATGAAATAGCATAGATACAAAAAGAAGAGGGATGGGTGTTACATAAACTATTAGAAAGTACAATACCTTTGATAATCGGATTATCATTTGTGTTTCGATGTTTAATCGTTATCGACAAAAGTGTTTTTGTATCAAATAGTAACTGGAGATGATATATCAGGTGTATATAAAGAATTATATATATTTTTTAAAAAATATAAAAACCAAGTAATTTATTTTAAATAACTCTTATTATTAAAAATATTGACAATACATCTTGGGGATTTAAGGGGTTATACGCACTTGCGAGGCACAAAACGACGTTTTTTTAGGAATTTTTTTAGAAACAGTATTTATTTTGCAATTACAAATTATGGTTATTTGAATAGATCCTACTTTCAAGAATAAAATAACATATCGATGATAAAAAAATATTGAAGTGCACCGCTCCTGCAGACGATGTCCCGAACGACCTCCAAAAAAATGCGCTTGGCGGTGATCTCCATATCGGCGGTTTGGATTATTTGAAATCAAAAAATATGGTCAGTTCTTTTAAAGGATAGATTAATGCAGGTATTGAACGAATGAATAATAAAAATTTTCATTTTTGACAAAATGGCGTCTACTTGAAAAAAATTTTTCGTTTTTTACTAAAATTTTCGCTCCAAATTGTTTTAAAAAATAGTAATAATTTTTGTAAACCTTATTTCTTCGTTCAATACCTGAGGAATATATTTGAGAAGATTGTGTGAAAATTTGAGACCGATCGGTTCAGCCATTTCTGAGATATCGAGATCACCGACTATGAAAACACCGTTTTGAGATAAACGCGTTTGAAGTTTCGGAAGTAGTTTACACATAGTTAAATATTTTTTACAAATTCAGGTGTATGTCCGAAAATATTTGTCGGATTTACTTCAAATTTTCAGAGAATATACTCAAATATATGTGCATTCCGAAAATGCAAAAAAAAATCGATTTTTTGAAATTTCTAATTGCGTATAACCCCTTAAGTGACAACAATTATGATGACTAAATACAGATCCTCACTGCAATAATCCTTTGAAATTTTCGGAAAATGCTTTAGAACATAGCATATGGAATCATTTACAATTTTGCTCAGATGTTGTCCATCGGTCGGTTGATAATGATTGATTGGTGAAGAGTATTAGAAATTGTAGTAGTGATAATAGAATGTGTATATGTATATAAAATATATTATATATATAAAGCTTTTTCAGAAATATTTTTAAAAAAACTTTTTTGATTTTTAAAAAAAAACTTTTTTGAAAATATTTTTAAAACCTTTTTTGAAAAACTTTTGTCTGCTAAATATCAACCGGTCAAAATAACTGGTTGGTAGAGATAGGTATACATCAATTCTTGGTATATCTAGTGTTAAACTGATTAGTAATTGTGCCTTAAGGGAAAGATATGCTTTAAAAATACTATTCATGAACCCATATGGTACAGAAGGGCTGTTTACGTCCCACTTTATGATTAAAAACTTAAATGACTTTTTTGTAATTTTACTTCCTTACTTATTAAAATAAACCAACTTTGTTAAATTTTATAAAAATAAAATGTCTGTGTAACATGGATTTTTTTATTTTCTAAAATTCCCTACTTCAAAGAGTCAATTCATATGTATATATATATATATATATATATATATATATAGGGTGGCCCAAATGAGATTAAAGGATAATAAAAAATGTTAAATATAAGTAGGTAAGTAAATGAATGTCTTAATTCTTTAGCCTTTTTTCTGTTATTTTCTCCCTCTTGTTCTTTCTCTCTCTTTCTCTCTCTCTCTCTCTCTCTATATATATATATATATGTGTGTGTGTGTGTGTGTGTATGCATAACATTCCGATGTCCATAAATTCAACTTGTACTTCATACGATTTTTAATTTGCCAATAAAATGAAAGCTGGCCGTTTAACGACGACCGATCGACTTGTATCGTAGTCAAAAGACAGTGACGTCACGTCGGTCAACGACAACCGGGCCGTTATGTTTACGACAAAAGCTCTTCTTGATCCGTCACAGGCAATCCGCTTTCACGATAATTGTTATAGCGGAAACAAGTCCGTATAATAATACGTTGGCCCGCGGTCGGTCCAGATCTCGATCGACGTCTTGCAGACGGCACGCTCGCTTTGCAAACGATCGAAACGACTGCACGGACATTGTACATAATATAGACATTGAACGCCGTCGTGTTACCATTATGCTATCTAGCCGTACGATCTCTATTTACCAATTTCGTTTCGGCAACTGTATGCTTCTTACGATCCCTGAACGGTTGTCGTTAGGCACGCTATAGTAATTCCACGAAAATCGGATTTATTCGAAAATCGCACATGTATTGAAACGATACAAACGATATTTATTGAAATTGGTCAGGTTTTATTATTTCACTTGATGCTATGGTTGTTGCTTAAAGTCATGTTCTGCGAATTATCTCGAACGCTTTGAAAAAACGATCACGGTTAAATTGATCTATGCAATACGATAAAAAGGATTACATGTATAAAAAAAATTGTAACAAAGCTGTATATGACTTTTATCAAATAACATTTATTCTAAATTGATTACTGTCGTTCAAATGAGTTTCATATTATATATATATATATATATATATATATATATATATATATATATATAAATATGGTCTTAAAAATGTGACTACTAAATTTATGTTTTATTAAAAAGAAACATGTATAGAGTGGTATAAAGGAAAACATGTATATAATTTCTTTCGTTTTTTTTTAATAAAACACAAATCTAGGCGTCACATTTGGATGACTATATATATATATATATATATATATATATATATTTGTACACATAAATACACAAATAGTTTCT
>CP092096.1:21112500-21120000 GCA_029203775.1 Neoneuromus ignobilis | reverse complement strand
TATGGAGCGATAGGGCGGACGTATTACGAGCAATACCAATGGCCCCAACCCGAGAGATTCAACAGAGACCGTTTCACTTTCTATATAGACCGCAGTTCGACATCAATTTTACCACAATAGAGAAAGTTCAATAATGATTATTGTTTGTCGAGTCGACTTGGACCGGACGAGTTCATGTAACATTCTATGTGTAAATGACGTGGTTTGTACATTTTATATTACTTGTTCCGATAAAATTAAAAATATTGTTAGGGATGTAGTTGGAATTACTTAATGGTAGATATTTAGAAATGACGAGAGAACTTTTCGTCTGATATTTGATTTTAAATTTATGTCAGTTTTATATCTCTTCAAAGAATTAGCTCAATTAAAATTTTATATAATTATACTGATTAAGATTCCATACGAAAAATTTATGTATAAAAAATCAGATTGTATATTTATCGTTCCATTCTCTCATAACATTGTATTTGTGATTCAGATATTCTTATATGAAATAGGAAAAAAAATTCACTAAAGATTTAGTATTAAATAAATATTTTCGTAACAGATTTATTTAGTTTTATATAAAAAAAATGTAAAGTAAAATTTCTAATTATTGTAGTTAAATATTTACCACTTTCTATCATACTTAAAAATACATTTCATTCTCACACATTCATATATTGACTAAACAGATTGAAATTGTAAATCATCACCAACCTCTCTTTATTCACTATTAGAAGATCTATTACAAAGCTTTCGAAATTTAACAGTTCATTTGCTGAATTTGTCTTCAATTCTACTTCGAAACATTTTTTTTTTGGATCTCAACTATCTGTACATCTTTTCCTAGGTCTTATCACATTTCTGGTGTTAGTATCTTCCTGTCTTGTTATATGAATAGACCATATCAGTTTGAATTTTTTTTACTCTTGTAACAACATCATTAACTTTTATTTGGATTTGAATATACATCTTTGTCTTTTCTGAATCTTTGTCTTTCATGAATCTTTCCATATTTTTTTATATTCACTATTATGGTATTTAAGATTCATGTTTCACTATTATAGCTCATATAGTAGAAGGCATTAAAATTTTCTGTTCAAATGAAATTGTATATTTTTTTCTCTCTCTCTCTCTTTATATAAATTACATTATTTACATTTCACTCTACATAATTCTATATAACATTTTACGATCAATATATGAATATATCAACTGTAAAATATTTTTTTACTTAGTATTCTTCTATTGATTTTTATATCTGTTATGAATTTGTGTATATTTTATAACAATTTTTTTTAATTATATATATATATATATATATATATATATATATATATATATTAATTTATTACAGTAGAGTGCACATAACTTTTAAATCCAAGAGAACAAAATTTCATATTCTTTATAAAAGTTTTGAGGTTATGTAGTTGTATTCATTTTATGTAAAATAGAATAAACTCTAACGTACAAATTGTTATCGAAACATAAAAGATAATATTTTGATTTTCCTTGAAGCAAAATACTGAATATTGTTTCAAACAAACGATATTTTTCTCTCAAGATATTGATATAGAAATCAAAATGCATATAAGCATTTACAGTATATATATATATATATATATATATATATATATATATATATATAAATATTTTATATTTTTTTACATATTTTGATTAAATTAAATATATCATAATTGATTTTATTTTATATACCTTCAGATAATACAATATATAGGTTTCTGATTGTAGTATATCAAATTAAATAAATTTTAAAATAATGATATTTATTTATTTAAATTGATTTTCGAAAAGAAAATGTATTTTAGAAAGAAAATATAAATAAAATACATATTATCAACTGAAAGATAATTATAACATTATTTATTTCGAAATAGTCAATCAAAACAGTCAAGAATATGTTTACAATATTTTTTTTATAAATTCATTTCACATTAAATTATTTCATTTTAATATGAAAATATTTATATTATTTTATTCATCGTTAATATATTAATTGAGTTATAAACTAAAACGTTCCTTCTATGGACATTTACAAAATATATTATTTATTATATTAATTATTCACTGAATTCTTCACAGTTTAATTTATATATATATATATATATATATATATATATATATATATATATATATATATATATATATATATATTGTTATCGAGACAAAGAGTGAGAAAACTGCAAGATTGTGAAAGATATATGCTGGTAGTTTACTGTTTAATGTTGAAAGATAATAATATCTCTACCGATGTCGTAAAATTTTGCACATAATTTACAAAGCACGAATATAAGCTACCGAAATGATTGTTCGCCTTTAATATCCTGCTGCTCGTAAATATCAAAAATTATACGACAGATTTATGTCGATAATAATTGAGTTAACTAACCGACTAACGAAAAATTCTCCGTTATTTAAAACCGCTTGCGACTCGACCCGTAGTTCTTTTGATTAAGTGTAATATACTTTTAGTATGTTATCGACGATAATTGATTGGAGTATACCAGTTCGAATACTGCATTGACATTGTTTGTCATGTTATATTCGTCAAATACAGCCATGGTTTTTATATGGATTTATATGTGTGTGTCTGTACGACGAAGTACTTTTTTGTTTTCCAATTTATTTTCTCGAAGGAATTGAAATTATTCAATTAAGTTCTCTCGAACGAAACAAAAAAATTAAAATGTCCCTTAGTAAAAGAGATTTTATTTGATATTCTGTATTCTTATTTGAGACCAGTACCAAATTGATATATCAGGTTGACGTATTTAAAATTAAATTTCAAATATATATATATATATATATATATATATATATATATATTTATATAAACATGCGTGTTTTTGTAAGTGTGTATATAAATAGAGAGAGATTTTAAAATATTTAACGGCGTGAAAGAGAAAAAAATATTTTGGATTTTTTAAAAAGATTTCAAGAGGTTTTTATCTAATAGCAAATGTATATATAACTGATTATATATATATATATATATATATATATATATATATATATATATATATATATTTTAGGTTGGCAAGTAGCCCCCTTCCTATTTTTTTTTTTTTTTTTTTTTTTTTTGTACATAGCTGCGAAATTCAAAAGACCAGAAGGCGGAAGGGAGATATTTGCCAACCTAATATATATATATATATATATATATATATATATATATATATATATATAGGGTCATCCAAATGATTTGTATTTTTTTTTAAAAGAAACAAAATAACTATATACATGTTTTCCTATATATCATCCTATACACATGTTTCTTTTTGATAAAACACAAATCTAGGCGTTACATATGGATGATACTTTATATATATATATATATATATATATATATATATATATATATAAATAATTAAAATAATATTTAAATAATTAGTTAAAAATGTAATTAAAGTCTCTTATTAATTTTAATAAAAAAATTAAAATAAGGCAATATTTTAAATAAATTTTTAAAAAATTCATGAAGACAAAGAAACTTGTGTATAAATAGAAAATTAAAAATTAAACTCTAATCATATACACACATATGTTCACATAAGTATGCATGTATATATATATATATATATATATATATATATATATATATATACATATATAATCATCATTGGCTTCACAGAAAATTCCAGTCCCAGGCCTCTCTGACAGCTCTATAGAGCCTTTTTCTTATCAGAGCTTTTCGACAGTTGTTTTTTTACAAGGTGAGGTTGTCAATCTCATGTTTAAGCCTCGAAAATGAGGGACTATATATATATATATATATATATATATATATATATATATATATATATATATACAAATAAATATAAAACATCGAAGAAAAATATAAACAAGATAACAAATAAAGAAATAAATCATACAAATGAAAAAGGTGTAAAGTTGAATAAATAATTTCAAAAGAAATTAAATTCGGTTCATAAAAGAAAATCAAACGGAATGCATGTTTGAGTAAAAAAACAAATAGCAGTTTAACTTTGAAGTGTTTTCTATAATTTATACTAATTTCTTTTACTCTAATATATATATATATATATATATATATATATATATGTGTGTGTGTGTGTGTGTGTGTGTGTGTGTGTGTGTGTGTATGGAAAATTGTGTGTGTTAGCGAACATTTTCTATATTTTTATGTGTGTGTATGTAAGAAAAGATCCGTGAGATAAGGAAGACGTCTTGTTAGCTTGACAAACTTTTTGAAAACTTTACGTTTCTTAGGTCATTAACTTTCGGTATTCATGCACTATTCAAAAAAAGATAGGTATATATATATATATATATATATATATATATATATATATGTGCACAAGTGGAACATGTCGCTAGCAATTTGATCTTTTTGAAAAGTTTTTCTTCGACCCGATGACAAATTCGAAACTTCTGTTTTGGTATCTAGAACGAACACTAAACTTTTTTCCTCTTTTTTTATACTCCTTTGCGTAAAATGAAAGTTTACGAAAAATAGCTCGTTATTTAAGACCGTTGAATATACGAATCAACAAATTGAATGAAAACTCGCACACAGTTTGATATTATATAGTTGCTTGTTTGTATAACTCAATAATTTATTTCGTTCGTTTGATGGTTCGTTTTATATTTTACTTTTTTATATGGGTTTTTATGGTGTTTGAAACATAACGAGGGCGAGTATATTTTTTATAAAAAATAAATGTAAACATACATCAAATTGATTTTTTTTATAGAACTATATTTTAAATTATTTCTTTGTATCTAAAAGAAATACAGAAAAAAATTCATATACTCAAAATTAATTGTCTTATTGACTCGAATCTTGGTATTTCTTTGTCATATGCCTTAAAGGTATCCATAGCTTCTAATTAATTTTTTTTATGTATTTAAATTATTTTATAAATACCTATGTACGTATGTATGTATGTATCTATCTATTTATATATATATATATATAAATACTTAACCGAAAATTCATAGAAAATATTTTCACATTATGTTACATATTAATCTTCAAAGCTATCATCATTTGATAAAATAATTTTATTTCTACAGCATGTAATTTAAAATGGTTCAAGCTTCTGATCAATGATGACATGGTTTTAATTTGTATAGGGTCCTGTAGATTTTTTTCGAAAATTGGCTTGATAAATAATTCCATCTGTTTCTGATTTAAATTCATTTTTTCCATTGCATAAATATTCTTACAGTATTCCAAGCTATACTCAAAATTAACTGTCTTATTGATTCAAATCTTGGTGTCTCTTTGTCATATGCCTTGAAGGTATCCATAGCTTCTAATCGATATAATTAAATGCCTAATAAATAATTTTCGATTTCAGGGAATCTCAGAAACAAAAAATAAATTCTTAGAATGTAAATCGAAAGAAATGTGACATAAATTCGTTTATAGTTTTAAATTTTGTTATAACACAAATTGAAAAGACACCATTCAGGAGAATATATATTAAGGAATAATTTAATATAGTGTGTATACTCATTATTTGAAAATGTTATGAATTAATAATAATTGATTTAAAAAATGTATAAAAATTAATAATAATTGATTTAAAAAATGTATGTTTTTTTAAATTGTTTATTAATATTTAATGCGCATTACATATTTTTACAAATATTATTAAATATCAAATAAACTTACAACGAAATCTGAAATATTTACAAGGAAAACCCAATTAAAATAAATTAAATATTAAGATTTAACTAATTTTTTTCAAATTTATTACTTTTTGCTGAAAACAATCTTATATAACTCATATAATTTAATATTTTAGATTTTAATATTAAAGAATCGATCTTTATTTTTATTTTCAATATTGAAGATTTAATTGAGATTAATTTACTGTTTAAAAAATAAAGATAAAATGAATTTTGACATAGAATGCTAAAATAAGAAAAAAATAGTTTTTTTATAAATATTGTTATTATATTTATAATTGATTTTTCTATTAATAAATCATAATATAAATTAATTTTCGAATAATTATTTAAGTATATATATATATATATGTAAGTGTATATATGTTTTTTTTAAGACATATTAAAATATTCTGCTCAATCATCGCTATTATAAAATATTTATCGAAATCAAATAAGGCGAAATCGGTCCGGTTTAGGCACGAATATCATATTAAGAAATTCATATCACGATGAGATCATATTACCCACGAATTCTTTAATAAAAAAAATCATCCGGCCATCATTGGCTTCGTTTACTTCCTTTTCTTCTCGTATTGCCATCACAATCTTTCCAATCCATGGCCCAACGTGCCACCAGCATCGACGGCGTCGTCGTCATTCGCCAACGATTTTAGACGTCACCATCACCGCAAGCAAAATTCTGTGACGTGCATAACAACAATGGTATCAAGCACAAGTTCGAGCTTCTGTTCAAAGCGCGACTATCGAAAAGAACGGTTTTCAATGGCGTAACGGCGCGACGATGTTTACATTTGAAGTCATTATTTAATTCGAGAAAAAATGCAGATATATGATTTGTTATATATACATATATATATATATATATATATATATATATATATATATATATATATAGAGAGAGAGAGAGAGAGAGAGAGAGAGAAACCGAACTTTTTCAATAAAAAAATATTTTACCAAAAATATAGCTATTAATCAAAATTAGTCCCTTCGACATCAATATAACGCTGGGTACGCTGAAACAACGCAGGATGGGTTTTAATAAATCTGTTTTTGAGATGGCTTCGATGATCCTCGTCACGGTGACTTGTATGGCTTCAGTATTATTATACAACTTTCCTTTTATTGTGAAATTGAAGGAACGTTATAACTTCAGACAAGAGGATATAGCTACAATGACAAGATATTACCTTTATTAGATAATAATAAAAATGCATATATATATATATCATAAATCTCCTTATATCTGTTACTAGATGAAGACTTCTTTGAAATGTTTCACTTTGATCTATCCAATATTTTTTTTTCAGTTTATTCCTATGGATTTCCTTATATTTTCGACTCATTTATCCATTGGTATTTTTTAGAGTTTTCTTATATATCTATGTTCCCAGTCAACAACTTCCTTGTCCTTTGATAATCTTCTCTTTTTGATATAAAACCAGTTTATTTCCATTTTAAAATTCTCACTTTTGAATTTATGTATATAATAGGGTAAGGAGAGTTCTTTGGCTGAGATGAAGGTAACTTGTATAAGAGAGAGCAATCACTGAATAAAAATTCCTTACAAATCCATCTGGTCAGCATAGTATGACCAATTTTTAGGGAATGATAAAATTTAATGAGGCTCTCGCCCAGCAGTGAACTGATATTATGATGATGATTTATATATATATATATATATATATATTAAATTTTTTAAATCAATTATTATTAATTCATAAAATTTTCAAATAATGAGTATACACATTATATTAATTAATTCCTTGATATACATCCTCCCAAAAACTGTCTTTCAATTTGTGTTATAACAAAATTTAAAACTATAAACCGATT
>CP092096.1:21062500-21107500 GCA_029203775.1 Neoneuromus ignobilis | reverse complement strand
AATTCATTCTAATTTTTTTGTATAAGGATATATTTTTATTTGCAGCTCAAAATTAAATATTCATTTATTTATTTCTACATTAAATAAAATATTCTTTTTTCAAAATTATTACGTTTATTAATAAAAATTCCATTATTAATTAGCTGAGATAAAAAAAATGTGTATATTATTTTTCATTTTATGAAAAATTTAATTAAATTAACAAACAAGTTGTGATTTTTGAAGATTTTTTTAGATTTGAGTATTTTGTAGTTACTCCTTTAAATTTTTGTCTTTTTTAATTAATTTTTTTTTGTTATAATGATTGAACTTTGAGAAATAATTTAATATAAACATAAAAATTATCTCATTTATATCACTTAAATCTGATTTGTTATATCATATATTACTTATTTATATTTATATACATGTAAATATATAATTTGAATATTAGTCAACCAAAGATTCTTAGAAGTAATAATATTTTTAATATTAATTTTAATATTTACATATGTATTTATTATACTACTCAAATTGTATTTATAAATATAATATGCTTAAATTAATAGAACTTTTGATAAAAAATGAATTTTTGTATGTGTTTATTTAAACAAATAAAAATTATATAAATATATAATTTTCACACGAATAAATTTCATCTAATTATGGTTATTTATTTAGGTCAGTGAAGTAATCACTTGTTGGGAATTTTTTTTCAAATGTTGATGAAGCTAAAAATTGCCTCTGAGTAATTTTTCTTTTCTTTAAGTGGGACATTGAATCTTTGGATACAACATAGCAAAGTGTTCCAGGTAACAATCACGTTTATATTATTGAGTAAAAAATAATAATTTTGTACAAACTGGTTTATGTATTTTATTTTAAAAATACGTTGTCACTTATTGGAATCCTTATTTTACTTCTTGCCACTTTATATATATATATATATATATTATCTCCAGCCCACATTAGCCCACTGCTGGGCGAAAGCCTCGTCGAATATCATAATTAAAAAAGAAGAGTTTTCCGAGCCTCTTCCATTCTTTCCTGTCGCTGGCCAATCTCATCCAACCTTGGCCTCCACAATACTTCACAATTTCATCTCTCCATCTTTGATGTGGTCTTCCTTTGGGTCTCCTTTTATCTCTTAGTCTCCATTCCGTAGCAATCTTCATCCATCTGTTGTCCTTTCTTCTCGCTATATATCCTGCCCATGTCCATTTCAACGATTTAACTTGCTCTATTATATCCATTACTTTTGCTTGTTCCCTTATCCATTTACTTGTTTTTCGTTCCAGTTTGGAAATTCCTAACATTATTCTTTCCATACTTCTCTGGGCAGTTAACAGTTTCTATTTCATTCTTGTGTTTAAAGTCCAATATATATATATATATATATATATATATATATATATATATATATATGTATGTATGTACAGACAAATGATCCAATGAGTTATAATAATAATAATTTGTTATAAAGGAAACCGCAGAGGTCATTTGATTAAAAATAGTAAAAACGTATGATCATATTTAAGTAGTTAGAGAAAATGACTGTTATTGAAAGGTTTGATTTTTGTATTCGTTTCGATATATGTATTGTTTAAAAAGTTCAAATAATCTGGAATCTATTTTATATACTGCTTTTGTTGAAACAATATCCATTTTACAGGATCGTTATTATTAAATTATTAATTATTTGTGCATGCTCATCTGATTTATTAATTAACGATGCATACCGATAAAATATAAACATTAAATCTGAGCTTTGCATATACGTAATCAATATAAATTTTGATATATAATTGATATATTGACGATTACGTACTTATGTGTGTAATTTTAAATCAATAATAAATTATATAGATTCGTTTGAAATAAATGTTATATGCAAATTCAGTTTTCCAATTTAGTTAAAACCAACAAATCTGCATAGTATGACATTAATCCAATATTTTGTCCGGTGTCCGTTATAGGTGCTTAAACAATAATCTGTAATTGACATTCAGTTCATTACAGTTTCGACGAATAGCAATTAGGTTCAGCAAACATCAGGCATATTTATACGCAATTAACACGTTGTTGAGACGGAACGACACATTTACCCTTCATGTTTAAAAAATAAGCGTGCGTGTATGTAAATAATATTTAATCGACAATGAAATGATATTATTAATTGGATATTGAGAGAAAGTTCGAAATCAGCAAAAGAATTATAAAAATAAAAGTAAGAGATACGTTCGGTCGCTCTTCAGAGATATTTTTATTGAAAATGGTAATTATAAAAGTTTTAAGTGTTTTATATATCAATTAGAAAAGAAATGACTGGGAGGATGGTAATTAAGGGAAACAAAATTTGTTTGTGATTTAAAGGAATATTTTACTTTATTGGTTAGTTAATTAGTATATAGAAAAAAATGTTTATATATATATATATATATATATATATATATGCATGTATATATGAATATTAAAAAAATGTCGAGTTTTAAAAAAATTAGTTAATGAAAATTAATATATAAAATAAATTATTACATATATACATATTTAATTTTCAAAGTTATTTCAATTAAGATAAATGATACAATTGAAATAACGTTAAAAAAGGTCAATTTCCGAATAATCACACTGAAATAAAATTTAATGATTTTGTAATTGAATTACTTTTATAACAACAACACAATACAATAAAAATATTTTTATTGATAAAAAATAGAGCTTAATTGAGTGACTTTCATTATTAGAATAAAAAATGAAATGTTTGTATATTTAAAATAATAATTAATTGAAAAAATTGTTACAAAAATCGTCCGAACAAAATTGAAAACAAGCTATCGTAAAAGAACTTCATTTGGTGTAACCACATAGTAGTAATAAATTAAATATAATTTAATGATGCGCATAAAACGGGGCGTATTATTTAACATAACCACACGATTTTGCTAATTGTATCGAATGCACAATTTGCAATACTTTACGCGATACTGTGCGGTTCCAACATGTTTAGCAAACGATTCAATATACATATATAAATAACTTAAAACGCCCACGATTCGAACTGTTTTCATGGTGTAACACACTGGGTGTAGGTTTATTTGTTAAATCGTAAAATAAATTTTTCGCTTCTGTGTATTTTTGATATAAAGTTCATCGACATACGAATTGTTTTGTTAATATAATTCCGTTTTTGGCTTCTATATATATACGAGGGTCGTTTGATAAGTATGATAAATTGATTTATTGTTTAATTTAATTAATTAATTAATTTTTTTAATTTAGTTTTTCTTACTTTTTACCATACTTAACAAACGATCCTCGTATATATATATATATATATATATATATATATATATATATATATATATGTTATTACGATTTTTAAATATTAATTATAAATATTAATTCATTTATAAAATCAATATTTTTTTTTCTTGAATTATATTTTTGAAAATTAAAAAAATCTCAATTTAAAATTATTTAATAATTCGTAAATTTTATATCAATGAGCTTGAAGGTATTTTTATTTCCATCGAAATCAGCACAAACAAAATAACAACAAGTAATTAATTACTCTAATAAATTAATGTTATGTTACAATTTTGATTTCTATCTAATATTAGCTACATTAAAAAAATATGGTATGAAAATGAAATAATTTAAAACAGTATTAGAAACATATGATGATAATAAATTTAAAAAAAAATAATTTTAGAAGTGAACAATACAAAAATTAAGGTCATCTGAATGTGACACTTAGATTTGATTAACACATTACCGCCCGGCCACACCTAAACATATGTTTGTGTTGGAATACTATAAGTCCGTTCACGCGTTAACGCGTGTTTAGTTATATGAACTTTTTATGCAATATATATATATATATATATATATATATATATATATATATATATATATATATATATATACAAGCTATATTTTTTTCTAATTCCATCAAAAGATGGTGGTGTATATTTTCAAAATATTGGTAAATTATAAAAATTATAAAAAATATTTTAGATATTTTAAATAAAGTAATCTCTATCTCTAGCAAAGTTCTGTTTTTTTTGAATAAAATCGAAATTGGTTCTCTTATTATTTTTTCTAACAAATTTTGTATATAGAAAATATGCTTTACGTAATTTATTATATTTTTATCTCTTCTAGATGTTTTTTACGCTAAAAAGTGTTTTTTATAATAAATTATGTTTATTATAAAGTATTTCTTTTTTGTACTTTATCACGCTGGTACACTTATTACAGATTGAAAACCACTATTATATTTACATATATCTATGCATCGAACCCTTTTATAACCCGATATGAAATTTGATTTCAAAATGTTCATTGATTTAAGAATTACATCGATTTTATGAAGAAGTTATTTTTTTGTGAAATTCACCGTACTCTAGATGAAGTCTAGCGCGAAATATTTCAGACCGAATATGTTAAAAAAACATGTAGTGGTGTATAGGGAAACATATGCATAGTTTCTTTTGATTCTTTTTAATAAAACACAAATTTAGGCGTTACATTTGGATGGCCTTGTATAAACAGGTAATTATTTTTGTTAAAAAAATAAAAGTATTTTTCTTACAGAATACTAGAAAACAGAATGAATAAAGAGTATCTAATTTATTATAAATATCATTAAATATTTTATAATCTTATTTTTTTATATACATATTTCTAAAATTCGCGAATCAAACAATCATTAATTTATAATAAACTAATTTATTTAGTAAAACTTACTTAATATACACAATGAAAATTTACATTTGAAAATGTATTTACTATTGGATTTTTCAAAATGCAATCAAATCATTAATTGATTTTGACACTGGTTGTATGAACAGTACGAAATTGTCTATTGGTAATTGTAATGATTGTAATTTATTGTCATACTGTTTTATTACAATGTTTAAAAAATATAATATTTATTGTTATTAAATATTTAGAATTTAATAGAAAGTTATATATATATATATATATATATATATATATATATATTAAAATAGCATTGTAAAAATATTAATAAACTGAAATTGAAAAAATTAGTACATAAAATTGAATAAAAATCAAACAGTTTTGAATTTTAATTGGGATCAGATTTCATAAAGGTTTTAGTAATAGCATGAAAGTCTAAAAGTGAATGTATTTAAATTGAACATAAAGATTTGAGTAAAATTCCGGAAAATGATTTACAAAACCTCAGTAATCAAAAATACTAGAATTTCCAAATTGAATTTATAATAATAATTAATTTAAAATTATTGAACCATCAATACTAAAAAATCTACTTGATCATACAATATATAATACTTTGGTTAAATAAAAAAAAAACGATTAAAAAAATATACGTGTTTGTAAAAATGACGGATTATAACCCAACATCATTTACAAAAATTAATTTCAACAAAATTTGATATAACTACGTTTTGATAAATACATATATTTTATAAATGACCTATCAAAGTTTGTTCGTCTGCAGCAAAAAAACATGTTGAACAAATCAAAATCCAAACACTTCCTAATTAGTTTTGAAAAAAAACCCGTTAACAAACAAATCAAACACAAACACTCACTCAGTCCTCGCATCGTACTGATATCAATGTGAGTCATTTTTTTACTCATACCATATAAGATTTATATATATATATATATAAATTTTATGTACATGAGCATACACCATCGTACGTTCCATAAACGTACTTTCTGCGAAAAACGGCGCACAATAGGGCGGAGAGTCGCTTCGCGTCACACACGCTCGTGCACGTAAATATAAAAATGTATACGAAATATGTTTTAATTAAATCGCCGACATTTCTGTATTTAAATTTCGTTTTAATCATATAATCGATACGCGTCCTACAGTTTCAGATGGTAATCGTAAACGCGACTACAAAGCACGATATCAGTTACAAATTATACGTTTATTATTACAAATTGTGTATTTCAAACGACAGTTACGCATAAAAGATAAATTATCGCTCGTTAAATCGTTAGGTTATTGATTCGATTTAATTAATTGATACATATTATATAAATTCATATATTCATTTATATATATATATATATATATATATATATATTTGTATGTTGTGTAAATATATATATATATATATAGAGAGAGAGAGAGAGAAAGAGTAGTTATTTATCAAATTATGAACAAAATATTGAATTTGTCACATTTTAATTGTATAGGTGTTTTTTTTTAAAGCGTGATAGAACTTTAAATTGAATCCGTATCGAAAGTTCTATCTAACTTAAAAAAATACCTCTATCATACGTTTATATATATATATATATATATATATATATATATATATATATATATATATATATATACATATGTATATGTATATATAAGAGTGTTTTAGGTTAAATTTAAAGTTCTATCATGTTTAAAAAAATCCTATATTTGGTGTGCCATAAATAAAATAATTGCTAACTATGTCGATGCCAAATTATTTAGAGTGATTGATTATTTTTGGGTATAGATTATATAATTTAACAAATTTCAATGTAAAATGTAATAAAATCTTGCCATTAGTTCCTTTATTGAAAAATAATTTTTAATTTCTGTACAGAATCTTCTATAAGATGCTTTAAGGGGGTATTCTAGTCTAGACGCACGAATTTTAGGTGTTTTTTCGGGCGCTATGAAAAAAAAAACAAATATTTTTACTATCTATTTTTTATCAGTTATTTATTGATATTTTAAAAGTATAAAAAAGTATTATTAAAAATAAAAAATTCAAAATTGAAAAAGATACAGGCTGGCAAAGTGGGGGCTTGAAAAAAAAAGATGTCTGCTGGTTGACGTGGTTCCAACCCTTCCAATCATGTGAAACATTTTTTTTAAAATTATTGAAAAAGAAGGTTGTAGTAGTATCTCCGCCTAGGGAAATTAAAAAAAAATTTTTTTTTCGCAAAATGGCGGCAATGTGAAAAAACAGTCATTTTTTGCCCTATTTTTTTCAACTTTCGGAATTTTTTAAAAATAGTAAAAAACTAAATTTTCAAAAAATCCTACGCAGGGGCAATCACTGTTATATTGAGAAGCTTTGTACCAAATTTCAAGTATATCGGTCAATTAGAACTTGAGATATCGTAACGTCAACCGTGTTGAAAAAAGTAGTTTCGAGAAAAACGCGTTTAAAGTTGACTCATTCCGGCCGGACCGGATTGGTTGGCGTGTCACAAAAATAGCTATAACTCCAAAAATAATTCGAATTTCGAAAAATACTCTTAAGAACATATTCTTAAAGGTATAAACTTTGAAAA
Organism: Neoneuromus ignobilis; assembly: GCA_029203775.1. Taxonomy (NCBI): domain Eukaryota; kingdom Metazoa; phylum Arthropoda; class Insecta; order Megaloptera; family Corydalidae; genus Neoneuromus; species Neoneuromus ignobilis. The sequence goes on along the minus strand of CP092096.1, from coordinate 21,100,237 downwards.
TATGCAAAAAATCGATTTTTTCGAAATTTTAGACTAGAATACCCCCTTAACACAGAGTGTGTGAGAACCAAAATTGATCTTTTATTTTCCGTCGAAACTTGCAATACATATTTAAGATCGAAAAATAAAGTGTTTAGGCATATCTATATTATCTACCAACTAAAAATTTGGTTAAAATATGATAAGCATTTTTTGAAATATTTTAATTTAAATCAGGCCCATGCGAGTGGCCAATTACAAATTTTGTGAAATGTTGAAAGGGAATATGGTGTTCCCTAGGTGTAATAGGTCCAGAGATATTTTAAATAATTAAATTCAAATGCATTAATCTTGAGATATGTAATTTTATCATTAAAAAAAATAACAAAAATCACTTCTTTGATAGAAACATTGCTCAATTGTAAAAAAAAAATTTGTATGTTTGAAAATAAATAAAATATCTATTATTTAAAAAACACACAAATTGATACATTAAAATTTGATTTTTTTAAATATTCAATTCTGTGCCGAGGGCAGCACAACAATATCAGAGGGGTTTCAGATTGCACGTGCCTGATTTAAATGGTAGCACTATACGTTATGTAATAAGGTGCAAATATTAAATTTAATTTTAAATTTGGTATAACATTCACATAAACACTTAGATTGTTGCATCAAGTTTATAGTGACTATCAAGCACATAAATTTAGATGTGGTATGGACATTTAAAGATAGCTATTCAAGATTAGACCGGTCTAAACCCACAACCACTGACAAACGTATTGAAAATTTAAATGAAAATATTCCTGTTCATTCTAATATAACATGTAAAATGTTTGAGAAAAAATTTGTCGTGTCTAAATATACAATTTTTGAGATATTATCAAAAATTTCAAACAGAAAAATATGTAAACTTGATTTCTGTTATAAAATCTAATAGAAGACAGAGAAGGTACGCATTGACCGTAAATACATTACTAAAACGATTCAAAATAATTTTAAAATTATTGAAATAACCCGAGATTTAACATTAAAATAGTTAACATTAATTTAAATAATTGCGTTTTTAATATTGAAATTTTTTTGTCTCTCTCTCTCTCTTTCTCTCTCTCTCTACACATACACACATATATATATATATATCAATGTGTGAATGTAATATTTTCATAAAGTTGCTTGTAATTATAAAAACTCCAATATAGAGAGAATTCTAATAAAGTAAATCCTTTTTCAGTGTTTTTTTAAGTTTTAATAAAATATTATAGAATTGTAAATAAAAAGTACTTGAATCAAATAGTTGTACTGTGTGTATTAAAATACAAAGTAGTTAACATAAAAGGATTGTTTGTATTTTTGTTCGAATTCAATTAACAAACAATTCTATTTAATTATCCAGCATACTTAACAAACTTGTAAAATTTCTCGTGTTTACTGAAATTTTTGTTACTGCTCACGTTTAAGTTTTTGACGAGGTTATTGTTTGCGAGTGAGCTTAATAGAGCAGATTAATAAAACATCAGAGCGTTTCATGAAGCTTCGGATGTGTACAGACCGAATTAATCCAGCGCAGTATTCGAAAACGTTTTGTATGTCAGGAAATTCTTGAAGGAACGCGTCCCGCGGGAACGATGCCGACCGGCCGTTCAACGAAATACTCCTGAACTTAAATCCGCACATATTTAAAACGCGGAATTACACGTCGATATTCCTGTCCTTCTTTTCACGAATTGCGTGCGAAAGCGTGCGTGCGAGACAAACGTTGACCGTGTTTTCCCTATATTGCGCTCTCCATGATAGATTCCTCGATCGTGATTCGTGAATATTCATGATGACGAGATTACATTGGCACGGTGGGATAATGAAAAAAAGGGAGAGATGCTTTCGGTCGAACGCGCATCTCTGCTGGATACCATAAATTAAACCAGTAAATTTCGACCTAATAGCCAGGTTCATTGAATGCATGTTTCGCGGATTCTTTATTTACGCTAATTTGTAATTTGGCGATTCTTTTTTTCTCTTTAGAGTGTCGGAAACAAATCAGTGGAATGTCAATAAAATAGACTGGTTCGATTACTTTTTTTTGTGAAATCACAGACCGCTGTCATAGGAAATACAAAAAGGGTTAGAATGTTTTAATAATGAACATCGAAAATAATGTTAATTAAGAGAATCTGTCAACAAAAACAAACACGGATTTTTTCCTTTTTTTATAACGATTACATTGTGTTTTATACATTTCGTTATTTAACCAACTTTATATTTCTTTTAACATTTCAAAATTACATTATATATATATACACGATTTTATTTTTTTAAAAATAAATATAAAATTAATTCTATAACGAAATACATAAAAAAATATAATCAGTAAACAATGTAGAAAAAAATGTGAATTTTAATTTAATTCAAGTTACCTTTAAAATTTACTATATATACATACACACACACAGACACACACACACACACACACACATATATATATTTATTTATATATATATATATATATATATATATATATATATGTATAAACTTCAAAGATGATTTTTAAATAAAATTATCAATGTTTTAAATCCATTAAAATATTTATTTCATATAAACATAAATGAAAATGTAATATTATCTGTGTATACGTATCTGAATGTACATAAGTTATATTTGGTATACGTGTATGTTATTCATTCAGATCACTATATATATATATATATATATATATATATATATATATATATATATATATATATATATATATATATATAAATATAATTTAACATTTGCAAATTTGTTTATATACTGTCTTAATAATGATATCAAATACAAAGTAATCTGCAAAAAATACAATTTATACAAATTAACAGATTATTTTTTAAAAATACACTTTGTTATTTTCTATTCATTGTGTGGCTTAGTTTTTCAAAATTCAATTTGAAATAAAAAATTCATATTGTCTCTACTTATCATTTTAACTTAAGAGATTAAATTCAATTTTATTTTAATAAATATATAAGAAAATGTAGAAATTTGAATTTAATTTTATTGCTGCTATAAAAAAAAATATTTTTACTGATTTTTTTTATTTCAATATATTTCCTGAACTCTACACTATGTATAACACAAAAACTTTATTTTTAATCGACTTTTTGCACAATTTATTGAGATTTTTCGTTTTAAATTTTTTTTAGAAATATATTTTTTATTCTAGCTGTAAGGATTTTGTTGGGAGATAACTAGAGAATATATATTTATATAGGGTGACTGAAATGAGACTAAAGGATAATGAAAAATAGTAAATAAATGTATCTCTAAACCCTTTATTTTCATTTGGGTCACCACATATACTTTGACAGCTAATAGCAGCCATGTTTGATTTTTTCAAGCTCATTTTGACATTTCAACTCAATATAGTTTAGCAAATTATCATGGAACTTTTAACAATTTAACAACGATTAGAAATTGTAAAAACTTTAATAGACTTTTTGAAACAAGAATTTAATGAGTTCTTTTTTTCACAAAATGGATCCATCAATTAGCCACCAAGATAATGTTATCTAATAACTCCATTGGATTATTTTCTGTAGAGTTATGTGGAATAATTGGTTTATGCTGATAAATCACTTTATAAAAACTTCAATAGACTTATTGAAATAAAAATTTAATGAGTCCATTATTTTATGAAATGGATCTATCAATTGGTGACCGAAATCATGTGATCTAATTCTATTGGATTATTTTCTATGGAGTACTGTGAAATTATTGGTTTATGCTCATAAACCACAAATAACAGAAGCATTAAAAATAAACATTAAGTGTGTAATTCATGAAATTGGATCACAATTATGTGAAAGAGTGACTAAAAATTGTATTAAACAAATGTACTATGTTAAGTAAAATCATGGTGGTAATATGAGTGAAATTGTGTATGATCATTAATGCCATACAATGTGTTAAAATTATATAATCAATTAATTAAGTTCTTTTTATTTTATTTCCATTTAAACTTCTGATGCGCTTACTGAAAAACCCTATATAAATAAATACCAACATTAAACAATTTTCATATATGTATGATGTGTAATAAAAATTGATTATAAAGTAATTCGTAGCAACAAATTTCGATAAAATATAAAACTGTGCACCAAGAATGGATGACACGGGCCATTTGTGTCGGGTACGTGTACCATTTACGAACGTCTGTCTACGACTACAACGCAATCGCTGGGTCCGCGCGGGGTCACGGGTCATTAGGCGCACGCTGCGCCCATTAGAAACAGAAGGTCGACAGGGTTTTACGACGTGGCGGCCGACGTCGGTCCATCCCCGCCGCACAAAGGCTTTAAATATCACTTACGGTTGAAACGCAAAACTATCATCATCATTGGCACGCCACATCTACGCCTTCTTCTTCTTTCCTCGATTCTTGTATGTGTAGGCGTCCATTTAACCTTTGTCTTATCGTCAGGTCTTCATGTCTGTTCGAAGTTTGGCCTAATATAAAATATTTATTACTTTTTTAAGAAAATTCCTATTATCTTTACTCGATAGAGGAATTGTATAGTTTATGACTGGATACTTTTCAAATAAATTGACAATTTAAGTCAATTTTATGTCTTATAAAATTATAAATAGTTCATGGTTCTAAAAAAAATTTAATATATTGTAATTGATCACATTATTTTCATAATTTGAATTATGTATGAAATTTTGAAACCATTAATCAATATGCAATATCAAATTTATCCGTAGATAAATGAAATAACTACAGTGGGTCCAAGTGAAACTCATACAGAGTTATGTTTCCAATAATTTTACATATATATTTTAATATAATAACAATTTTCTTTATTATTTTTACTTAATTTCTTTATTAAGGTTATTTTTATTATATTTGAAAATTTCAATCGTAAATTAATATTTTTATTCCAGAAAAAGTAACAATTTCTGAAAAATGAACAAAAAATACATCAAAATGAAATTCATACAACGAACAAATTATTTATTAAATTAAAATTTACAACCGATTGAATTTGAGTACTTGGTAGAGTAGCCTTTATTAATTTTTATAGCCTTTAAACGATTCAGGATGGATTTAACTAATTTTTCACAATAAGCTAAATCAATTTTTCCCCATTCTTCTAATAACGTTTTTTTAAACCATTGTTATTAATAATAATGTGTGTTCTAATGGGAACTTTTAAGTGATTCCATAGATTTTCAATCACACTTATATAAGGTGATTATAGTGGTGTTTTCAGTACTTTGGGGCAATTATTTAACAACCAACTACGTGTTTTATAAGCTTTGTGCTTGGGGTCGTTGTACTGATAAAAATTAAATGTTTGTAAAATCCCAAGTTTTGGAGCACTGGCTTTCAAATTTTTTCTTAATAGAACAATATAAACATTTTACTTCATAATGCCATCTATAAAATTAAATTTCCAACCCCTCTCGTAGACATACACACCCATACCATAACATGACCGCTTTTATGTTTGACTGTAGAATGTAAGTGTTTTAAAAACATTTCTGTATTTGGTTTCTGCCATATATTATTTCTCCCATTGGATCCAAATAAATTATATTTGCTTTCGTCCGTAAATAAAACATCTTTCCAATAATCAAAACTCTTATTAACATGTTCCAAAACGAAGCTTAACGTTTTGTTGCGATTAGCTAGATTTATGACATTTTTCTTCCTGGCAATAGGAGCATGAAACCCATTTTTATTTAATATATTGCGAATTGTTTGGGGGATTACTTTTTTATTTAGATATTTTTCTACTTCTAAAGTTAATTTGGGCGCACTAATTTTCGGATCTTCTTTATTTTTTCGTAGAATCCAACGTTCGTCATGGCCATTAAAAATCTTACAGATACTCTTTCTGATTTTATTGTCAACACTTTGGCCGTTTTTAAATATTTTTATTACAGATTTCACTGTAGTGTGGCTTCTATTAACTGTTTTCCCAATTTCCTGTAGAGTTTTTTCATTTTTGTAATAAAAAATCATTAGTTTTCGTTCGTCTGTCGATGATTGTCCCCTTTATATACTCAAAGTGAAAATCCAACTTATATTTTTTACAAAATGATTTAAACGATTTAACAATAGTTTTTTTTATAACCAAAATGACCAAACACATATTTGAGAGTATACTTTCTTAACACAGCAATTTTCAAGCGAGAATAATTCGTTATATGAGTTTCATTTTGATGTATTTTTTGTTCATTTTTCAGAAATTGTTACTTTTTCTGGAATAAAAATATTAATTTACGATTAAAATTTTCAAATATAATAAAAATAACCTTAATAAAGAAATTAAGCAAAAAAAAAGAAAATTGTTATTATATTAAAATATATATGTAAAATTATTGGAAACATAACTCTGTATGAGTTTCACTTAGACCCACTGTAAATAAATGATAATTCATGCAAGTTTTTATATTTGAATCACTTTCGTGTATTTATAAAAGATAAAAATTATAATGTTATTAAGGATATTCATTCGGATTAGATGTAAAATAATTTAAAATTGAGTAGATTATTTTCTAGTAAACATTTCTATGTACATATTTTTAAATTTGTCGGTTTTATTACCTAACGTTTAATATATTATAAATTGTCTAGGATTTATTTAATTTATTTTCATAGATATTAAGAAATATTGTATACATATTTATATGCATTAAAACCGTTGTTCCATCATTTACAAGGTGACGTTATATATATATATATATATATATATATATATATATATATATATAATTTGAGTATACATATCATAGTCATTGCGCAGCGATCGAATCATGTTATAAAATTATCTTTGTCATGTCCCACACAAGTACGACGAGAAAGTGATTTTTGCTAAGCACGTTCGGTATTCTTCGGCAACAACAGTCGTCGTTTACCACCTTACACGAAGATAGTCGAAACATTCACCAGTTATTTCATTTTTATTTTAACAACCATGCTGGGAAGGAGTAGTTCTCTCTATTCCATTCCAACTTAATTATAACTCAATTAACTATTTCTTTCTCATAAACGACTCTGTCAAAAGTTCAAGTGAACTAGCTGAGTAGGTTGTAATTACCAACTTAACAAAACCACTACATACAACTATATCTCATTCTCTTCACTTACCACTTTTTAGCATATTTTATTTCTTTTCCATTTAAAAAATACAGGTATTTAAACATACATTGAGTCGTTTCGTTAATACCGGCATGTTGAAGAATGTTTTTTCCTTTAGTATGTTCTTTGTGGTCAGTTTGTAGAGTAATGCAAGTGTTGTGTTAATTGTACAGTGCTTACGTGTATCTAAGTAAATATATTTAATTTCAATTTATACAAATATTGCATTCAAATCCCTTTCTCACAGTCTATTTGTGCATGGATTTAATATAAAATCTGTTTTAGAACACATGTTTGATTATTATTGCAAATTAATCGTTAGTATTGATTCATACATAATGGAATGTATTACGAAAAAAATTCTTCCATGGTATCTTTTATCTAATTTACAGATTACAGTTTCATTTGATCTGTAAATCACCATTTTACAATTTAAATCTTGAGATTCATGGTTCATTTTTAGTGTACATAAGAAAATATTTAGTTCAGTAATGAATATAAGGAATTTAATAATTTATAATCATGAAATATGTATAAAAATATTTTAGTATTTCCTTATGCATTATATATATGCATACATACATACATACATACATACATACATATATATATATATATATATATATATATATATATATATATATATATATATATATATAATCAGCAGTTGCAGCAGCATAATTCTCTATATATTGATGACATGACTTCTTTTCAAAATTGTTCACTTTAACCGATTCAATGCCCTTTTTAGTCCATTTCATGAAATTTTCTTATGTCCATTTATATATATATATATATATATATATATATATATATATATATATATATATATATATATATATATATTACATCATTAGCATTAGCTTATTGCTATACACTGCTGAATGAAGGTTTTTTCCAAAATTTTCTACCTAGACTGACACAATGCATTTATTTTCAATTATTTATGATGAATTTCTTATCTTTGTTCCATTTATTCATGTCTTTTCTGAATTTTATTATATGTCTAGACTTCCAATCAATATATATATATACATATATATGCAAGTATGTATGTGTGTATGTTTATATAATGTATTTAGTATGGTGATTATATGATATCTTTTTCATTGTTAATATAAAAATAATTATTTGAAAAGCCCTTGGAAATTTTCAATCTATGGAATTTTTACAGAATTCAATCATTGTATTAAAATTGTTTATTTAAACGAATAGTGGTTAAACATTTTCAAAAAAAATAATTGTTTGAAGTAGTAGATATATTAGTATAAATGAATTAAGGTAGAATTTAATTCATGGTCGAAGTAAAAGATTTTTTTAAAAAAAAACACATTGGAGGTAAATAATATATTTCATTGACTAACTGTCTTAACTATTTATATTCTTTTTACAATTTTATATCTCTGTCACTAGGTATAAGTCTGTAATTTTAAAAGTGGTAGATATGGACATTTTGAAAATATTGGAATTAAAATTGTTTTCAGAAAAATATAACATGTTTGTTTTAATAATATTGTTACATATTTGCATATATAATTTTTTTAGGCTTTTATTCATTGAATTTTCATAAATTATATTCATATAATTTATCAAAAATGATCAATAGTTGGAAACAGTTATTAAAAATAAATGTTGTTTTTGGGGGTTTTACTATATTGTTTATAGTTTTTATAAAAATATTTATAATGGGTTTCAGGAAAAAAATAAAATAAATAATAATTTGTCTATAAAAACTACACACCCATACATATATACATTCATATATTTATATATATATATATATATATATATATATATGTGTGTGTGTGTGTGTGTGTGTGTGTGTATGAGTGTGTGTCTTTATGCTTATATCTGAATCAGAATAAAATTTAAAGAAAAGATCATAACGTCTACTATCATTTTTCACATTGAGTTTAAATGATTTTTTAAAAAAAATATTTTGTCATGTATATAAAATAATCTCAGTGTCCTAACAGCGATTCAAGTAAAACAGATTAAATATTTTTGCATACAATGAGATAATGCAATTATTCGAATATTATGTAATTTTCTATTTTAGTAACTATCATACAATATTTCTGTATTTCAGAAATATATGATTCATTTATAACTTTTTTTTTAATAATAAGTTATAGACATAAATTGATTTAATATTATAAGTTGTTTTACATTTTTATGACCTCATATTTATTTACTTTCAATAAAATGTTAAAAAACTTTCAAATATATATATATATATATATATATATATATATTTATATATATATATATAATGAAATTTTAATTGAATATGATAAAAATATATTTTCATGTGAAATTTTATTGTATAAATTGTGCAATAAACTATTGTAATATTTTAAATGTAATCGCATACGTTTAGGTAATTTGAGAAATAAATATTTTTAAAATCTGATCTTGTGTAAAACATTTTTTATTAAAGAGAAAACTATTTATTTCAGTATGCTATTAAATGTATAGAGAAATCAGAGTTGATCTATGTTTCTTTTTAAATATTTTTTATTATATATTAATAAAAAAAAATATAATAATAATCTGAAAGTTTTACTTTTTGTAATTAATAACAGATTTCAATTTCCTAATGTGCTAATATTTAATATAACTTGAAATTTCATATATATATATATTATAAAAATATAATAATATTTATATATATATGCGGTTTTTTATAGAGTCTGTCGACGCGCTTTCTGCTATTTGGGGTTTACTCCCTTTTTCGACAGTTATTTTTTTTTACAAGATGAGGTTGTTGGCCTTCATGCTCAACCCTTGAAAATGAGAAACTCTCCCCGACTGGGAATCGAATGCAATCTCCCGCATGACACGCCGTGATGCAAAGCACTGTGCTACCCAGTCAGTTACAATAATATTTATGATTAGAAAAATATATCAAATTTTTTTGATCAATGTTTGAAATAAAATTTAGATATAAAGAATAAATACTTAATTTTTTTTTAGATTATAATCCCGATTATCAAAACATTGATCTATATTATCTTTTATGTATTTATTATTAGTTTCGAATCGTTTTTTAAAATAGTTTACAATGAATAAAAAATCTTGTCTAATTTGAATAGTAGTTGTAAGTGTATGTATATGAATAATTTAAATTGGTGTATTAAATGAGATGCAATCTGTGTTTGAGGTCAATCGTCTATCAACTAAACAACATATTGTCAAAACGTCCGTGAAAATTTACCACGCGAATTAAACGGCACTCATTTGAATTACACAACACAATTATCATAAATAATTCAATACATGGATGATAATACATTCGCTATTATGTTTTTAGGCTGTGAGAAAGATTCCGTCGAAAGTTTTAATTGTATGATGATATTACAATTTTTCTTAACATATTTCATATATTTTAGTGGTATTATTCTTGTGGTCGAATGGTGAGAAGTGGTCGTTATCTATAATCCGGTCCGTGTAATGAACTTTATGACAATTATACCCATCCGTATATACTCTTACAGTTCTGTTATTATTATCTTTTTGGCGTATTGTTTTTGATGTGTGTTTAATTTGTGTTTGTGTTATATTGATGTGATAGTGTTCGTTCTATGTTCATTTTATTGGATTAATTTCATCTGAAGTTCCGGTTGGATTAACACTTTACTGTAAGTTTACATTATATATATTGTACATATAAATACCAACATGTAAAATTATTCAGGTGTATACAATTTAATTAAATTTGTTCACTTAAGTAATTATTGAAAAAACGTTTATTACGTAGATTCTCTCCCTTATATATATATATATATATATATATATATATATATATATATATATATATATATATTATAAAAAAAATTATATCAATCAAGAATGTTTGATTAAATACGAAATAGTTTTAAGATTGTTACCAACTATTAATTAAGTATTTTAATTGATTTAGATGTATTTAATTTTTTTTTTATTTATCATACTGGTTGTTTGGAATTTCGATTCGACGAAAAACCAATTAAGGAATTATAAATTCTATTCTGGGAAAATGTTCTTTTTAAATAAATAAATAAATTATAAATGGAATTCAGTTAGTGGCCGAATGGAAATGTTCTTATATTTTTATATTATTGAAAAGAATATTTATAGATATTATTTATTTATATAGGAATGAAAAATCAGATTTAAAAAAAAAATTGTAAATGAAATGTTAAATTTTTTGCTAAAAAATGTTTATAATTTATTTGAATTGTTTGAGTGATCAGAAATCATTTATGAATTTAATTTCAGTGAAAATGAATTCATCTTAAAATTGAATTTTGAAATTTTGTGAATAATTTAATATTGACATTAAAGGAATGACATTTTGAGACAAGTTATTATTCTCTTCAATAATAAATATTTAACTTTATTGACATATAAATTTGTTACTTATTTAAATTTAAAAATTCAGAATAAGATCATGCTTATTATTTTTCATTATTTGGTAAAATCACCTGTATGTGTGTGTGTTTATGAATGAGTGAGTGAAAAAATAAATTAATTTTAAAATTTAATTTTGATATTGTATAAACAGTTTTATATTAATATTAAAGGAATGAAAATTTACAGTAAATACTATTTTCAGTAATAAAAATATATAAATATTAAACTTTATTAAAATATAAATTTGTTACTTATTTCCTAGAAATTTAAAAAAACATTAAATTAAGGTCAACTTATTTTTTTTGTTTAAATCATCTTCTTTATGTGCATACATACATACATACATATATATATATATATATATATATATATATATATATATATATATATATTCTAAGATAATTATGATTTATTGATATAAAACCAAACATAACACAAATATTACATCTTATATTCTTCATGTAAGTATAAATTACACACTATTTTAATTATATTTAATTTATTATTTCGAAACTTTGTTATTAAAACTGTATAGAAAATACATCTGCTAATTTCTCAGTATACAATATAAGTCTTCATCGCAATTTAGAAAATTTCCTACTTAGACGTTTGTTTATTACACACTTTTCAATTTTTCCCATTTAATAAGATAATGGTATTGCAATTTACCTGAGTGCACCAATACGAATGATCTTTCCAGCAGAAAATCCATTAGTCCTTTAAAAACTATGTTGTTAAAATTAATTATTTTTTTTGTACAGTAAAGTAAAAAATCCAATTTATTTATTTTGTTGATATTACATACAGATTTTGTAAATATTATTAAAAATGTATGTTTGTTTGGATTTTAAAAAGTAATTAGAATATTAAAATAAAATATATACATATATGAAAATACGTGTTATGGTATGAGTTCATATTTTCATCAGTATATGAAATTAATAATTTAAATTCATGTAAATATAGTAAATTATTAATTACCAGTTTCCTTTCAGTTTTGAAAATATTTTCAAATAAAACTACATAATTTCAAATCGAAAGTTATTAAGAGAAAGTGCATTTTTTTCTAAATATTTTGTGGAATATTAATTATTTATATGGAACATTAAATACTCATTAGTTATTATGCATATTTTTTTTCTTTTATATTTCTATGTATTTATAAATTTGCATATTTTTATATGTATAAATAATTATTATGCATACTTTTTATGCGAAATGTAAATATGTATAAAAGTTCATCACAAATTATCACGTTTATAAGCTACACTAATTAATGCGTGAAATTCTTTGACAAGAAATACTACTTTGAATGTAATTCGAGACGTTGGCCCGTTACATCAACCAACACTATATGATAATAATAAATAAAATAATGGCATTACATTATGCGAAATGAAATTTCGTTTTGGCATTATATTCAAGGTTTCTTTGTAGGTATTCACTGCCGGACACACTGTGTTCCGTTGCAGATACAACGGAGACACGAAAAACATAGCGTTTCATTAACATCACAGACGTTGCTCTTTGTGCCTTTTGAACATTTCTGAAAGTATTTCTAATATGATTACATTTATTCACGGAATGTATAACCAGAATGTCTGCATTGTGTTTTTATTTTGTTACCGACTTCGTAGGCCGAGAAACTTACTGGCGAATGAAACGAAAGAGCGAGTTGGTAAATCGTTTCATGTTATTCACTTTGACACACCTGGTCGTTGAATTCGTAGTCTTTTGTAACATTTGTGTGAACCGAGACTTGTAATCGAATCAGATTCAACCTAGAATCTTAAATCAGTTGGAATTTAGTTTCTTAATTTGTTATATTTGATATTATTTTATTCATTGTTTTCTGTAATATGATTCGATATTTGGAAATACAGATTTCTGATCTAAAAATATTATTTTTGAATCTGGTTACTGTGTTATCTCATAATTAATTTCGATTTTGATTTTTTTATTTCAAAATGTTTTCTCAATACGAATAACAAAGTGTATTGTTTTTATTGTTTACATTATTTATTTTTAATTACTTTTCTATAGCCATTAATTTGGTGATATAAAACCTGAAATTTATTAAAAAATCAGATTTCATAAATAATTTAATTGTAAAGACTTTGTAATATATTTTTCTTTAAATTGATATCAATATCGGTCTTTATTCATTAATTTTTGAGTTATAATTGAGCTTTTTAATGAACTATTATTTTTTTTAGTTATGATATTAATGGAAATACGTTTGCTCTATATTATCATAAACTGTGTTAACCCTGTTTAACATATGCATCTTTTATTAATGTGTTTTAATTCAATTACGAATGATAGATTTTAAAACCTAAATACCATGTTAATGCATGTATTGTATTATACAAAGAAATATAATGGCTTGTGAAATTTTGCTTTCTATTATTTGTTACGGTATTAAATTATATATATATATATATATATATATATATATATATATATATATATATATATATATATTACATACAAACCTAACTGTGTCATAATTCCTGTTCTTATATACTAAGATCTTTTGGAATATTTTCTAGTGCTACTCATTAGTTTGATTATTTAAAACTCTTAAATATAATCAAATTAGTCTGATACTATACATGGTTAACATGTAGTGGGATATCAAAGAGAACTCTTTTGCTGTGAATGTGTTATACAAGTGCAACAAGTTGTCGATTGAGATTTTAAATCTCCTTTAATCTCTGTTTTGAAACTTATAAAGAAATTTATTTATCGCTCTATTAATCGACAAAGAGGTATCCTTTGTAAATGACAGACTAAGAAGTAATCGGCCACATGTAACAAGATTAGCAACTGTTACAGCAATAATGGAAACAATTCGTAGAAATCCATTCTGCAATCATGTTTTTGATTTTGTTTACTCACGGTTTTTTCGTACTTTATTTTTTTCAGATTATTTCGAATTTTTTGGTGTTATATTCTTGATAGTGACTTATTTTAACCGTATTGATATTTTTGTGAAAGTGTCGAAAGGACTTTTTCTTATTTTTCCATAATATTGATCTAATTTTAAGATTTTATTTTTATTTACAAATCTTTATATTTACAGATGACATTTTGTACAACAGTAATTCTTTTTCTAAATAAATTTTAATTTCTCGTAGAAATTACCCTTACTATTCAACTTTATAATAGAATTTTTCTTTTAGATGCTTAATTTTTTATGTTTGATTATCACTGTATAAATTTTATAAAAATACAATTAAATTTGAATAGGATTTTATGAAATACCAAAAGTCAGTTGATAGATAAGCTATACATGATTTTTATTTAATTATAAGCAAAATAGTTCTATCGATGATTTCATGTTTTTTTGATGTATGATTACTTTTTTCCTCTTATTATGAAGCACGTGTTTATCATTTTATTTTTTGTTTCATATTTTAAACATGTTTGTGCTAGAAATAAGTATTCTTGGAATGTTATGTTAATGAGTAAAAATTTACAAAAATAATTATTTCAATTATCACTTAAGTTTCAAAAACACAATTTTCAAGTTTTTGTTACGAAGAGTATAAACACTTTTTTATACTGTATATATATAATATGATATGAAAAGACTACGAATTCTGTTTTAGTATTTTTTGCCTCTGGCTGCTTCGTCATTATAACGTACTGAAGGATAGGTATGTTAGACCTTGTTGCCACATACACACATACATTACTACACCTCTGTATGTAAGTACGAAACTAACGGAATTTGTTAGGTCGGCCGTTCGCATTCGACATCTTTGTCATCGTATATAATCGTGTATTTATTTTACTCACGACATATATATATATATATATATATATATATATATATATATATATATATATATACGGTTATTTGTGTATGTATCTGTGTAGACACTGTATAATGTCGTACACGTTTATTTTACACGTGGGTGAGTAGACGTGCGTGAAAGGGTTGCTTGAAAACAATAATACTGCAAGGCTCTCTAGTTTGCGTCAAATCTTGTACTTCTCATATCTTTGATGCAAATTGTAATGCTCGATAAACTGCTAAAGTTTTCGTACAACCGGATACGAAACTGTGGTCTTTTTGAGTCTTAGTTATGGCTGGAAAATGTTTCAATTGCATATATATATATATATATATATATATATATATATAATGTAGAAAACTTATTTATATCTAAAAGCTGTTTAAACTTCTAGAAATATAATAGATTGTGCGAATTGTATAGATTCATTCAAATGTAACGCCTAGATGGATGTCACATTTGGATGACCCTGTATAATAGTAAGAAAGTATTAAAAAAACAATATTTCTTTTTCTTAAAATGTATATTTTTAAATTTTCTTCCAGTCGAAATAATCGAGTTAATTTATTAACAACATTTGTTCCAGTCATGAGTATATATTATTATTATTTCTGAAATGAATAACGTACGAATGGTTATTTCTTGTAGTATACAGCGTTGTTATTTCTAAATTTATGTACATATTCCACATTATGTGTATGATATGAAATTTCAAAACATTAAATTCGTAAGCTTATTCCAACACCATATTTCGTTACAACTAATACACGACAAATGAAATTTACATTCGACACGACCGAATTATGCTGCATTTGACAAGAAACTCTGTTGTAAAGTCGACTGAGACTCTGTAAGAGGTATAAAGAACATCAAGTATACCTTCCTATGAAACGTTTATTGCTGCAAGTTTCTGCTAGTTTATGAACGAACGCGTGCAGTTCACATTAATCAGGACAATTTAAAGTTATTTCACGGAACAATAGTTTACAGTTGTACGGTCGATGGTAGTAAGTAAGAAAGAGAGAAGAGGGAAAAATATATACACATGAATATAGGAGGTTAATATACTTCGTACGGTTTTAATTATAGTAATTGAAAATACGTCAAGTACTCCTGCAACTATTTTGATTTAGAATACAGTTCGACTGGAAAGTTTGCTTATGCATTAGTACGATTTATGGAGTATGGAATGTAATTTCTGTAATATAGGGAAGTATATGAGATTAGACTATAAAACGAGCTCACATTAATAACATTTAACTCAAATTTATCTCGTTATTCTGAAATTTATGAGTTTTTTCACAAATATCTTATTTTAATATTTGGTATAAACAATATACATAATTGGCATTGTTAATTACAAAATAATGACAAAAAGATATATTTTTATTAAATTATAAAGTTATTATAAATATAATTTTTATCAACATTTAATTAAATTTTTATTTAACAAAAGCTAAACTTTTTCGTTAATAATAAATGGAATTATCAGTATTTATTAAATTGTTTTGTATAAGAAAGTTGCATGAAATCAAATAATAAAATACTATTGACTGTAGTATAATAATAATATGAACTGTAATTATTATTTTCTATTAATTCAGTTTCTTAAATTACAAATTCAGTGAGTGGAAATAATTACGAATTCTTCTGTAATGTTTTTAACATTCCTTACAATAGAATTAAATTAACGTTGATTAAATAATAGTATTTTTTGTATGTATATATATATATATATATATATATATATATATATATATATATATGTTTACATGAATAATAATTTTATGTGATCAAAAACATTGAATTTATTATAATAACAATATTAACTGTATTTTTTATGTATTTATTCAACTTTCTTTAATTACAAATTCATAAGTGGAAATAATTATGAATTCTTCTGTATTATTTTTAATATTTTTCACAGCAGAATTTAAATATCATTGATCAAATAATAATAGTTTTCTTTGTATATATATATATATATATATATATATATATATATATATATATATATATATATATATATATATTACCTACGTGAGTAATAGTTTGTATATGAGCATCAAGGTTATATTTGCATTTCCTGGTCAGTGACTATCAAAAAGTACATAGATAATTAGAAGTCAGTATTCTGTAATAACATAAGGCACGTCGCACACTATTTACTGTTTAACGGAAGTAACGGTCAAGACACTTTTGCCAATGTCTTTATCATTTCCGGAATACTTAACATTCACTCTTCGATTATAATCTAACAAGGTCTATGTTATTCATAAATTTCTATGAAGATTTCATGTCAAATGTAATTTTATTTAATAAAAAAAAGATATAGACGACATAAATTGTAATGAAATATTTTTTTGTACATATTCAGTTGATTGATTTTGGAGAACAAGTTAT
Organism: Neoneuromus ignobilis; assembly: GCA_029203775.1. Lineage (NCBI taxonomy): Eukaryota > Metazoa > Arthropoda > Insecta > Megaloptera > Corydalidae > Neoneuromus > Neoneuromus ignobilis. The sequence goes on along the minus strand of CP092096.1, from coordinate 21,082,534 downwards.
GCGACCAGATATTTTTTATCATTCAATTTTATTAACATGTGATTATAAAACGTGAAAAATATTAAAATATGCTCAATTTACAAGTAGTTATTAAATGTATATTTGTTGTCTCAGAACACATGAGAATATTTTTTTATATAAAATAAATTTTTAAATGTTAAATCAATTTTAATATTTTTTTATAAAGACCCTTGCTTCTAATAAATATTTTCAGCTTTTCTGGCATAAATTGTATCAACTTTTTCGTGAAATCCAGTTCGTTTTCAGCTCATTCTGTTTCAATGTTCAATTTTAACTTTTGTATTAACTAAGATATGTTTTTCCTAGATTTGTCTGTCCAGATGATCACAAACATGTTTATTTAGATATCTGAATGACTTGTGTGCAATTACTCAACAGTTAGCTTCGAACATTAAAGTATGTATATTTTTAGTTTGTTTTGATAAAAATAAAACTCTGTTGACAGTGAAATTTCCTCGCTGAAGGTTTCAAATTATTTTTTCAAATGTTCAAATATTACAAGCGGTTTATAGAAATAATAAAACTTGAAATTTTCTATTCTATTCACGTCCATTGCATCCCACATTATTACATTACCTCCTTCATTTTTATTAATGCATAAATATTTATATTTAACGATTTTTTTTCCAAACTTATTGCTACTTGCTGTCATTTTGAAATATTTGAAAATTTTTTTTGTCAACAAATATTAACCTTTTTCTAAAATTCTGTAATTTATTTTGGTACTTTTTAGCAAAATAAGATTTTATTTATTTTCTTTAATAATGGCTTACACCTGATAACAGGACAATTGTACTTAATTATACTTATTTTTTTTCTAACAGCTGATTTTGGAATTGTATCATTAAAGTTCTTCAGTTTTTTTTCATTCAATTGCAATTATTTTAGGTTAGATTTTATTTTTCTTCTTAAAAAATTCTTATAAGTATTAGTTTTTTTTTCTTGAACTATTTTTATGTTTAATCCTAATTTCTATATATCTATTTCAAATGTATTGAGTAATGTTAAAATATTATTAGGTAAGACATAGTACGAATCTAATATGTTTATATCCACTTTTCTATTGAGTCTGTCGACGCTTTCCAACTTTCGACAATTATTTTTTTACAAAATGAGATTGTCAGCCTTTTCATGCTCAACCTTCGAAAGTGAGGGACTACTCTCCGACTGGGAATCGAACGCAACCTCCCGCATGACACGCGGTGATACAAACCACTGTGCTACCCAGTCGATGCTTTTCTATTGATACAGATATAAATTTATAGTCAGTTATATTATTAAAAATATTTGTTTTAGATTCTTATTTAAATATTTCCACTAAAAAATAGATATATTTACAATAAATAAATGTAACACGAATAAATGTACCTGCTAAAAAATAAGTCTTCAAGAAAGATATAATTGTATGTTCTTTAGAAACGTTTAAAAACATTTCTAAAAGAAACTCATAAAAGATATATTTTGAAATAAAATGTATTCTATATAACTAATTAAACAATATTCATAAATAAGTCTTAATTTTTTCAAAAACTATTTTTTTTTAAATGTGGCAAAATTTCTTTTTTATATTTGAAATCAAGTACAATAAGCATTTTAACTTATGTAGCATAAGTAATCATCCTGTCATCTTTCCCTTTTTAAGCATTATCTTGTCATCTGTTAATGAATACTTTTATATATATATATATGAAAATATTTTAATTATATTTAGGACTAAGTATAAACAAGCACGCGGGTAATCAATTAAACTAATTCATGTTTTGATTACATCTCGAATCAATCTCGTAATATACGCTTTGAAAATAAATTAATTATTTAGTTTTCATCGTTAAAGATGACGTCGAAACAACAGCAGCCACGTAGCCGATGACGACGATCGCACCTGCGTGCAAGCACCTCTTGCACGTCGATATAGTTATTTGTCTGTACGCGTTTTCGCTGAAGAGACGACGGTTTAAAAATTAAAATCCCGCCTGTCACGAATATATCAGCCAGGTGTCGTCGTCATCGCGTTAATCTTAATTCTTGTACGCGCGCGTGTCACATCGAACCGCCATCCAGAATCCCTTTAACGCGGGCCCCTACTGACGACGACCCGAGATCTAATTAATTTCATACTCGAAAATCCGGGATAAAAGGCGCACTAGACACCCGCTACGATTTAATATTAAAATCCAATCAAAACTGTGCCGCATCGAAGCAGAAATTTTAATTCTGCGCCGAATCGTTGAACATTCCTCGGTTCTGTTGCCAATCATTGACATATACTTAATTCTTGGTGATATTATATGACATGGTTTAAAATCGTATGAATGTACATGAAGCACGGTACAAGCCAATAGGATTTATTTTACTTATCAAAAGTATTAAAGTACTGTATTCATATATAGTATATTTTTCTCAATTGTATGAATGGCATGCATTGAAATATCATTTACACGGATTCCACTCTTTTTTAATCATATTTTCTATAGATCTTTACAATATAAAATATTCAAATATTCCATGCTTTACAAAGTGTAGTAATTATTTAAATATATCAATATGTATATATATATATATATATATATATATATATATATATATATATATAACAAGTGATAAAGAAAGTTATTATTTGATACAACGAGTATCCAATATCACTCTGCCTTGGATTTATAGGTTATGAATAAAACCTTTAGCTCAGTTAATATTTTAGAGATTTTGGATGCATTGAAGAATCAAGAATTTAAGAAATATATATTGAACTGTTGAAAAAGATTTATAGAAATACTACATCCCTTGTAAAAATATACGAAGAAACAAGGAAATTGAAAATTATGGAAAGAGTAAAGCAGGGTGATGTAATATCATCAAAACTATTTACATTTTCATTAGAAGTATGGACAATCTGAAGAAAACATATTTATGGAAACATAGTTATTTAAGAAATGCTGTTAATATTTTTTTGACAAACCCTGATAAACTCGAAAAAAGAATAGAAGAATTGGAAAAGAATGTCAAAAGGTAGGTCTTAAACTTTGATAAGATAAAAGTAATTTTAGGCAATTTTAAGATCAAATAAAAATCGAATTAAAATGAAGAAAAATGAAAGAAGTTGAAAAATGTGTATATCTGGGACAACTCAGTAATAAAGGACATTTATTGATGAAATAAACAATAGATTAAAAATGGAATGATGTCAATTCGAAAGAATGTATGTATTGAGTTTTCCAATAAGAATTTTAAAACTTTTACAGCTGATGGCAACCATGTTTAAATTTTTTTTAAGCTCATTTCAAGTTAGTATAGTTTGGCAAATTATCATGAAACGTTTAACACTTAGAAATTGTAAACACTTCAATAGACTTATTGAAACAAAAATTTAATGAGTCCATTATTTCACGAAATAGAATTATCAATTGGCCACCAAGGTCATGTGATATAACTTCATTAGATTATTTTTTGTGAGGTTATGTGAAATCATTGATTTATGTTAATGAACCACAAATAGAAGCATTAAAAATAAACATTGAATGTCTAATTCATAAAATTAGACCACAATTGGTCGTATAAAACATTAAAAATAAACATTAAACTCATGAAATTGGACCACAATTATGTGAAAAATGACTAGAAATTGGCTTTTTTTGAGCTTTTAGATATTAAACGTCGTTATATAAATAGTGCATCCTTTGTTGATTATCTAGGGGTGAGTGACATACCCAGATGCTCGTCATGAATCATCATATTATTTGTTCTAGATTTTCTTATCTATTATTTCAAGCATCTTTCTTTGATTTTGAAAAAATATCAAAAGAAACAGATAAATATCTAACTAGAAATTGGATAAAACGAATGCACTATGTTAAGCAAAGCATGTGGTCATATGAGTGAAATTGTATTCCATCATTAATGCCATAGAATATGCTTAAAAGTTAAAGAAATAAATAACTAATTAATTAAATACTTTTTGTTTTATTTCCATTTAAACTTCTGAAGCATTTATTGGAAAACTCTATATGCAATATTTATAAATCAAAAAAATATTATATTTGAGTATTATTTTTGATTGTGTATTTGTTTTTTTATTAGTTTATTTCCGATCGTATATCTTTTTATATTTCTTCCATAAATATATTTTCAATTGTAATTCTTTGTAATTTATTTACTAATCTTGTAGATTTTCCACCAATATAATGTCAGCAGTATTTCTAGAACATATAGTGACTTATTAAAGTCGATTCAACTTCAAAATAAATGATCTCTAATATCCTACAATATATTTCTGTTTTATGATCTTTGAACGTTATCTCCAAACACAGTCTTGTGTTCTCTACATGTGTGTCGTGTTGATATTCTCTATACTAGACCAAAGGTAAATAAAACATTCAAATGGCTAAATTAACTAACTGCATCCAATTGTAACGATAGCGCTCGTTGTATGATTCACTTGTTATCGTTCAAGACACATCTGGACCAATAAAGCAGTGTAACATTTTAAGTCGTAATTGTTCCAGTACACACACGTGCAGTCTCGTTCGTATCCAAATACTAGAGAATGTTAGATTGTACGCCGTTTGGAAACATTGTATTGTTTCGTTAGTTGTCCCGTGACAGATGTAAAACGTGTAATTTTAATTCGTGTGCTTAAACGTATTTAGGAATTAAATGTACGGAATTTGTAAGGAATGTTATTTCTATTAATGTTTTAAGTACAGCTGAAAGAACTCTATTACATTTAAAACATTTTCCTAAAATTACCAAATGTTATTATTATTATTACGAGACATTATCTAATTTAGTGGATTAGTAAATTTCGAGAAAATAATATGAGTTTTAGTTAATGATTTCTATTTTATTAACGAAATCTGTTTTATAATATTTTATGAGATTTCGTTATGTTAATTTTTATGTTAGTATAAAAAAGTATTCATGTTTTTATTAGAAATTAAAAAAGAAAATAATCTTCAATTCAACATCTTATTATTCTTAACAATCACGTGTCAGTGTACTAAGAAATTACACATCTCTTTCTGGTTAATTCGTGTATGGGAATATTCACTGTTTTTACAACAATTTTAAGAAACCAGTATTTAATTATATTTCCAACATATCCGGTCTATGAACAAAAGATGCTATTCGACTTTCATTATTACGAAAAAAAATGTAACGTTCACGTAGAAGATACAAACAGAACGAGTAGTTGTTTTTTGGATATAGAATATATGTACATATTTTTCTAGCATGAACTATCAGTGAAAGTTAGAACATATACATTGATTTACTATTAGGCCATCTTTAGAACAAATCATATATAGTTGAAAATATTTACTGTAAAACAAGTTTCTTAATTCAAAAACAGCATTCCTTGTGAAGACAAAACTTTAGGTCAGGTTTTTGTAATTATACAATTTTCTTGTATGTGTTTCAAAATTAATTAGTTTCTTTTTTTCATTTAATATGTAAGTACGTATCTGTATACATATATATATATATATATATATATATATATATATATATATATATATATATGAGCTGGTTTTTTTGAAAGTGGTATAAGTCCATTTTTTCATATATTGAGATATTTAAAAATATTGGCTAACTTTAATCAATTCAAGTGATGTTTTTTACACTGTACACCTTTTAAATTTTATTATGAAATAATAATTACTAACATTATTTTACAAAATAAACGATTTTTTAGCTCCACATGGACTTATACCACTTTCAAAAATAACATATTACAAGAAGTAAAAACAAGAACAAATTTAAGTCCATATTTTTATAGACATAAGCTTTACTGAAATGGATTTTTATGTATAATAGTTAAAATAAGACATTTATACACGAATAACTAAGTTTATAATTTCAGTTATATTAAAAATATAAAAATTTCTTTAAATATTTTTAAACTTAGTTTTCTTTTACACTTAGCATATTGAAATATTTATGGTGAATAGGTGGTATATAAGGTAATAAACTTATCATATCGTTATATTTCTCTCTTGTTATGCTCCTTGAAATAAAGCGGTAACATATTAATTTTTCTGAGGTTTTTGGTCTTCCCAAATAGTTTTCTTCCATTTTTTATAAAACATTTTGTGAGGTTCATTCCTTTTGAACCTCATCCAACATATTTTAAGCCAGTTTACAATTTCTCCGTCCGTATTTTTTTTTCTGTTTGATATTGCCTCTTCTAGAGATTTGGTTGAGACAAAGTCTTCTCTTTTCATTTCATACAAAATGAAGCTGTTTTTTTTTCGGCAAGCCTTTATTGCTTCATAATAATCTGCTAACGAGCAGCGTGCACTGAAGTAGCAATAATCAATAATAATTCCAATAAGAAAGTTGTTTTCATTATAATTATTAGGAATGGACTTATTCCACTTTCAAAAGAAATATTTGTGCGATAGCATTGTACAGCAAAATTGTTTTTGTTTATTTTATATCAAAATAGAACTCTATTGATATTGTGATTGTAACTATAAAGAGAAGGTGTCTATAGCTCATTAAAATTACCATTAACTTAGTTTTTTTAAAAAGTGGACTTATACTACTTTCAAAAAAACCAGCTCATATACAAATTATCCTTTTTTATTCACAGCTAAATGAAAATTTCTCCCAAAACTTTCCATTTTGATCAATTCAATGCTTTAATCGTTCAGTCTATTTCATTGAATTTTCTTATACCTCTGTCTCGTCTCTCTATGAGTATTTTCATAGATCTTTTTATATATCTTGATTTCCAATCAATAATTTTTTTTATTCATCAATGGTCTTCTTTTTTAATATAAGATAGGACTATTTGAAACTTTAATTGTTGTTATAACGTCTGTAACTTTAATTTTATTTGAAATCCATTGAATTATTTTTATCTTTATCTGTTATTTCAACAAACATCTTTTTCCTTCTCTGTATTGTCTAGTCACTGAATTATTATATCACCAAACATCTTTTTCTTTACTATAAGTGAAAATTGGTAGGATGTATTGATTAAAACTTTTTAAACATAAAAGAATATTCGACTTCTACTAAAAAAAACCTTTTGAACTGATCTCATTTTAATTTTCCTGTTCATTCCATCTATAAATATTTCTTTAGTGTTAATCATTGTTCCAGATATACATAATTTTCAACTTATTTTAATTCGATTTTTCTTTGATCTGAAAATTCATTGAACATCACTTTTATATTTTTACTTGCTTTATCCAATTCATCTATTATTTTTTCGAGTTCATTCGTGCTTATTTATAAAATAATAATATCGTTAGAAAATCTTAAAAGACTAAGAATCTCAACACTTATATTTATTCTTTCAGATTACCAATTTAATGTCTTAAATATTTCTTCTAATGCAGTTGTAAATATCTTGTTCCTTTCATAATTAAACTTACCTGTTTTCGAGTGAGAAATGCAACATTTTTATAAATATTTTCTAAGAATTCAATATATGTTTCCTAAATTTCTTGATTATTAAATGCATTTAATATCGATGACGTATTGACTACGTCAAACATTTTTTCATAACCTTTAATTAATTCAATACAGAATGATATTTAATATTTATTACATTGACTAATGACTTTTCTTACTACTTGACTATGAATCATTGTATTTAATCCGTTTTGAAATCCTGCTTGTACTCGTCATGAGAAATGCAGTTGATTTGGTTGTAGCTGTTATAGCTGTCTTGAAATATATATGTGTGTATGTGTATGCATCTAGTATACTAATTAGTATTATAATAGTATTAAGCACTTTATTTGAAAAATTAAATATAACTTTTTTATTATTTTTTAAAAAAAAATGATTTTTATTTTGAGATGATTTCGAAGTTTAATTGACACAAGTATTTAATTTTACAATAAAATATAATTTTCATTTTAGAGCTCAAAAGGTTTTTCACGGTTTATTTTTTTAAATAATCTAATACAAAGAGAATGTAAAAATAAATGTATTTTTCATGACAAACGATTTCAATTTTTATAACAAAAAAATAGATTGTTAAAAAAATTAAAATTGTCATTAAACACATTTCGTGCAAGTTATTTGGCTGATTTAATAAAATTACAAATGGGGTCCGACCCCTTTGGCCTCCAGTGACGAGCTGTCTCTACTCATATATATATATATATATATATATATATATATATATATATATATATATATATATATATATGCATACATACACACATATACTAAAGTATTTTCACACTCACGTATTTCCTGTAAAGTAGATCACGGCGTCGCCATCGGCGTGGTTTTTAAACGATATTTATGACACACGTGTGATTCAGATGCACCTCATACTCGGTTATGCCCCATCAGTGATTTAGTGGTAAACTTTCTAGCCGACGGCTGGAAGCACACGCTCACATCCCTCCGTACGGTAGAGACGTTACGTCGAAAATTAAGATCCGGCGCTAGTTTAATCGTTCGTGAAAACTTACAATTACATTTTTATGCTGCACCGAGTGCAAATGTCTGTAGCATATTGCACGAAGCCAGCCAACGAACTCTGTTTCCTCGTTTTTCAGTAATGACCGCAATTTAATATAGCAACGAAGCGCAGTGAGCAGCTAAGTACACTTATGTTTGGAACGTACGATATTATTTATTGGTTGGCTCGTTAATGGGTTTATAATTTAAGAAAGTTGAATTTATTGCCGACAAATGAAAAAAATGGGTAATGGATTATACGATGATATTAGTTCTTTTTTGTGTGATGATCGAACGGTTTTGATAAATGCCCTTTTCGGGTAACTTATAGAGATTTTTTTATGATTTAAAGAAATCATTGCTATAAATGATGTTTACAAGAGAAAATTGCATATCAGTTTTACTATTTATCTATCATAAAATGTAAGGAAAAGCAATACATTTAATTAGTGATTTTAAAAATGAATGTTAATCAAATTGTTTTATTTGTATTTTGTACTTATAAAGGGCCATCCAAATATAACGCCTAGATTTGTGTTTTATTAAAAAGACACAAAAGAAAATATACACACGTTTCACTATATATCACCCTATATACACATTTTTTTTAATAAAACAATAATCTAGGCGTCACATTTGGATGACTCTTTATATGAGAAATATTTTGTTCAACGATAAATTAAATGTATTAAAAGTGTGTTTTATATATACTTTATATATATATATATATATATATATATATATATATATAGAGAGAGAGAGAGAGAGAGAGAGAGAGAGAAGGGGAAAATTAAATAAACTTTGAAATGTAAAAAATTATAAACAAAATATTTTTGTTAGCAAAATTCTGATATGAATTAAACAATAAGAAAATATTTGATATTTTCAGGTGTTACAATGTTTTCCTTATGAAAAATATTGTATATTAATCTTAATATCACAACATATTAGACCAGGGGTCGGCAACTTATGACCCGCGGGTCACCAAGTGACCCATTTGATAATTTTAAGTGACCCACTTGAGTTCCGCAAATAAACTATAATATATAGAAATAAATTATCAAACAAATTCTTCAAAATTAATATTATTTGAAACTGACATAAAAACTAAAATATTTCTTTTCTTTCCTTTGTTAAAAAAGCCAATATGAAAAAAAATATCGATGAAAGCAATCTAAATATGTTCGAAAGTTGAATTTTGAACATTAGAAGTGAATTTGAAAGTAGATTTCAAAGTTTTAAGTAGCACGGTAAAATATTTACATTTATAATAAAGCCCGACGAAATAGACAAAAATAGTTTAGATTTGCAGTATTTTAAATATCTTGAAATTGACAATTTAAGTTTAGAAGTGATTGATTTTAAAAGTCCAACGTTGTGGACGTATAAATTCAAGACATTGCCGAAAGATTTATAAAAAACGGAAGATAATCATCTTCTTATGATATCAACGTGTTGGGCATCACTTCCTACGAAATTTTCATCTTTGAAAAAAATTAGTTTTGCCATTTTGTCCGCGTTCGGTTCTACTTATAAATGCGAGTAAATATTTTCACACATGAAATTTATTTTAAGTAAGAATAGGAGCAGCTTAACTACCGAAAATTCAGACGCTTCTATTTGTCTCAAGATGATTAATCATAAACCAGACTTGACTAAATTGACATCACAAATTCAGCATCAGGGGAACTATTGAAAACAAAGAGAACGTTTATAAATAAAATTCATAAATTAATGAACTAAAATTTGACAATTATATTTGTTTTTATAGTAATTACAATTATAATTTTGAATTTTTATGTTTTAAAAGCATCTTGTAATTATTTTCCCAATAAAATGTATCTTATTATTCACTAAAAGACTGTTTTAAAATGAAAATACCACTGACCCGAAACGTTTTGTTAATAATCACATTTTCGCTGATTTTGACCCGCAGAAAAAAGGTTACCGACCCCTGTATTAGACGATACAAATATTTTAATTTAAAAATATCAATTATTTGTTGTTTTGGTACTCTGGCTGATTCACTTTACACAAATAAATTTAAATCCCAACACCACAATAGTTTAAAGTGTTCAATAATTATAGACTATATAATTATAAATAATAAGTGAACAATAAGTGATTATTGAACACTTTAAACTATTGAAAATATCAAATCAACAATATTTTTTAATTAAAAGTCAATAACTTTATCCTTTTTTCGTCTAGGAATATATTTTATTATATTTTAAAATAATGGATTAGATTTTAAATATTTTTTTATACAATAACCTATTAAGTAACTATTTTATTTATGCATATATATATATATATATATATATCCTTACAAATAGACGCACAATCGTTAGTTTAATTACAAAGAAAACACGATTCAATAATTCACACGCAGCTATAGTTATTATTATTACATAATGCTTATACCCGCTTGTATCCTGAAATGAGGGTACAGCATATTCACATACAAGCCAGCTACCCTTATGTTTTCCTATACACGTGTATATATATATATATATATATATATATATATATATATATATATATATACATACTTTGTTGTAGGGCACAGCGGGTGACGTCATTAGCCTTTATTAAGGCGCTATCAGGTGTATTAATTAATTAACATTTCCTCTTTCGTCTTGGATCAACGACCGACGTCGCTTATAGCGGATCCGAGTTCACATCTAGTCCTCGCATATAAATAATTGTGTGTTCGTGCATGAGTGTGTGTTGTATGCTTTAGTTACACGTTTATGTGTTGTAATCGACGTGTGTATGTGTGTCGTTATGAGCAATCTTCAACATGATATTATATTAAGGATGATTTGTAATTATACGAGATGGAATTATTATTGTAAGGTTAAATATCAGAATTGTGACGGTGGAACGCGATGTTCAGTTAGTCAACATTTATTAAAAGTACTTAATTCAATTGACTTTCTCTCCTTTATCTTCAAAAGTAATGTAGTAATTGATATTTTTATATAAATATTCATTAATCAGGAAAGTTCTGGTATTTTTGAAATTAAAATAAGATCGTTTGTATTTTTTACTTAAAATGATTTTATTTGTCAGAATACCCACCTTCATATTGAAGTAGGAGATAATTTATAAATTCAATTTTTATAAAATTCAGATTTTTTATTTTTCAAAAAATTATAAGCTTCTACTTTGCTATTATTAAATTCTTCTTTGTGCTATTATTAAATTCTTTACCACTCATTTATCCAGAGATCAAAATAAATAGAAATTAGATAGTGATATATCTGTTGAATATTCTGGAGTATAGAAAGATTTTCCATCCTTAAGACATTATCTTTCCTTTTCTTATTACAATAACGTGTGATCGAGTGTTGTATTGCAAAAATTAAACTCTTTGACGATTTATCAGGTTGACTGGTTGTTTTTGTTGTAATTCATTATGCATTCTTTGTATTTATTCGTTATGAGAATTTCATAAACTTGTAAATACTCATTATAAATAATTTCTTTTTAAGTCCACCAAACACAGGGGAAAAATTTTCTTGGAGTCAATTTTACTCTAAGTATTTGTAGAAAAGGATCATTTAAAAATAACCAATGGTAATTATATTTATAGTTGGAATAAATAATTTATTTTTTTCGTAGATTAAAGTTTTCTCTAAATTTTTTTGCAATTTTAACCTTGAAATAAGAGATATACAAATGTTAAAATACTGTAATTTGTTGTAGGGAGTTAAAGAGTGTGATACCCATTTATTTCATTTTCCCTTCTTCCCTACTTTCTGAAAATGATTTCGTATTGTTTCGTTATTTACTTTGAAGTCTTCAACAAGCTGTTGACACCTTAAATTTAAATTTGTTTCAGTCATTGTCTGAATTCGTCAATATTTATATTTGATGGACTGACTTATCTAACTTCATCTTTTAATGCTTCATCCCTAAATCAAATTTTTTAAATCACCTCATGGACTTTTTTAATGTAATTGTTCTTTCTCCAAATGCGGTACAATTTTTGTAACAACTTTAGAATAAAGTTTACATTTGTAAATATGCACGTTTTACACAGACATTTTGAAGGGTTGAAATTATGTTTTAAATTAAAGTAAACACAACGAGATGCAATGAATGAATGAAACAGGGTAGTACTTTGTTACTTAATTAGTATGCTCGTCGTAGTGAGTCAAACAATTTCTAAAAAAAAAAATTCAAAAATTGTACTACATGCAAAAATGACAGAATTTTCTTGGTTACTTCATATTTACACACACATATAATCATTTTATATGAAAATGAAAGCAAGTATCAATTTTTAATCATGTATTTTTTATTTCACCAAAACTTGTCAAATCATAAAAGCATATAAATTTTTGATTGGAGTATATGTATGTGTTTTTTTTTGTTATATCAATCATTTTTTACAACTTTGACATTTGTGGTATTTGATGTTAGAGACACATTTGAAAAATTATATTTCAGGATTATATGAACAAGTTTTTGCAACAAAAATGTCAAATAAATAATAATATTATGTAATTCTGAAAAGAATTCAACAGTAATATTATTCTGTTCCTAAATAACATTATTTTGCTTTAATATATTTAAAAAAAATATTCGATTGATAAATTTTTGAAAGATGAAAAATAAACAGTTTTTTTTATATAAATTAGTAGTTAAAAGTACTTTTCAAAATTTCAGTGTCACTTTTTATTCTGGTAAAATGTAGTTAAAAGTGTTTAGTAATAACTTTTTCGTTGATGTGCATTTAAGTGGTCATACAATTATCATCAGAGTACTAGATTATAAAATGTTATAAGATTTTATAACACAGAGCTCTGATAGTAAATACATGACTGTCGAAATGAGCATAAAAATTAGTGAATAAAATGAATAATAGTGATTGTTGAATATATGTTTTCTCGTAATTTCGTATTCAGTTCGAATATAATTTCTTCAAATACAAATCTTATCAATACTAATTTTTAATCTCTTATATTGAATTTTTTTCTTATATGTATGATTGTTGTTTCTCATAGAAGTAATCACGAATATTGATTACATTTTGTATCTTCGCCCTTTAAAACGTGTGCGTGCTTTCGTTTATTCACTCCTTGCTATGAAAATTGTGTACCATGTAAACTGTACGAATTTATGAACGCAGCGAGATTAGTTTCCGCAGGTTATATGTGTTGCCATGTGCGAATTTCTACTAATTATTATTAATAATAGTTATTGTATAAAGCGTTCCGAGCTCAGCTGCTGAATGGCATGTCTAGATTGAAATATGGATCGTCGACGTGATATTAAACAGACCTTTTTTGAAGTTTCGATAGTGCGTATATGTCGAATGATAAATTGACGTTTCAGTGATGGATGTTTCGAAAGCCGTGAAAATTATACAGGAGAAGCATTCATTTTAAGTTAGTTATAACGCGCTTTCATTAATAAAATATTTTTTTCCACAGAGAAACTAAGCTCAATAAAATCCGAATGAATGTACTACTTTATATTCTTTTTAATTCTGCACAGCTGATGTAAATTAACTATAATGACAAATTTCATTTATGATTTAACAATTTAAAAGTAAACCTTCAATGTTTTTCTTATATTAAAATTTTAATTGTTTTTCGCTAATCTTATTTGAGTGCCCCTAGTGGTGTTAATTCCTATAGAGAATCTGGTTTCGGAAGAGGAGATTTACTGCTTTCTTATTGAAAATAAGCTTAGAGGAAGATTTGAATTTTGAACTTCTTAGTCATTAATCCGATGTACTACAACTCTGCAATAATAATCTTTCCCTTTCAACGAATTCTTCAGATTCAGAGATTTGTTAGACGTTTGCTTACTTTAATTACCAAGAAAATTGTTATATATATATTTAATAATTTAAATATTTATTAACTTTTTAACCCATACTGATATTACCAATACTGTAATAAAAATATTAAAATATGTTTATTTTCGTATAATCGAATTATTGTTTTTAAATAAAAATTAATATAAACATTTGAGCCCTTAAGGTCATTTTTCTTCCTTTGTATCATATTAAAATGGGTTTTGATAGCTTTTATCATCTTCTTATATTTTATTAGTACTGATTCTGGTTACAGTATAAATAAAAATAAAATTTATTGTTATAAATAACTGATGTACATTAATCGATACAAATTTTCTTATTCAGTTAAATTTTAAATTTATATAAGTATTTTGAGTTAATTTTTTGTCTTGTATATCTTTATAGAAATAATTTTCAAGAATTTGCATGAATTAGATTAACGCTAACTTAGAAACTAACTTAATTATAATAATGAATATTTATGACTGTTATGCTATTTAAATATAAGTTCAATAGTAGCACTGTTTTTAGAGATGTAGGTATTTTGTGCATTTTCTTCCATAGTTCAATGTCAAGCAGAAATTCAGCACTGGACCCACTCATAGGTCATTGAACTTAGGAAAAGAATCTTAAGGGCTGATATTTTGTTGCACGTGCGAATCGGATGTTTTTAGCTCGTTTGGATTTGGAGGGTGACGATTGTTTTAGGGAATATGAATAAGAGAATTCTAGTGAATATTAGTTTTGGTAAGGGGTTATGTTTTTTGTTATGAATTAGTCTATAGTTTCCAAACTTGCTCTGACGTGTAGAATTCTTATGAGTTGGGTATGTCTTT
Source organism: Neoneuromus ignobilis (assembly GCA_029203775.1). Classification (NCBI taxonomy): domain Eukaryota; kingdom Metazoa; phylum Arthropoda; class Insecta; order Megaloptera; family Corydalidae; genus Neoneuromus; species Neoneuromus ignobilis. Next base: position 21,067,441 of record CP092096.1, on the reverse strand, counting down.
GGAGTATATAGTAAGTAAGAATCGAGAATTTTGTTTTGAAGGACTTGGAGTTTGAATAGATGTTCTAGGACAGCAATGTATCAAACCGACATTATATCGATTAGTATTGATTTGTTGTAGTCAAGAATAGAAAGTTCGAGATAAATTGAAATGAAAAACATTTAAATAAATAAAATTAGTAATAATAAATTACTAGAAAATAGAATATTCTATCAAAACTATTTGTTGTATAATACAAATAAAAAGTGATTCTAAAGTCTCAATAAAAGTTTTATTACAGAACGAGAATAAAAAAACAAACATAAAAAGTATAAAATAATAAATTGAAATTTGTATATGATTTTCAATTTATTAAATTAAAATATGTGATGAAATAATAAATTAGTAAAAAAATATTATAATATTACAAGTGAGTAGAAAATGTCATTCAGTTACACTGGTGAATATGCACGATTCTTTATTAGCTTCAGTGAAGCTAACCTGCCTAAGGGATTAAACCCTGAATAAAAATCATCACCGACCCGCGATCAGCGTGATGAGTATATGACTAAGTACCAGTGAATGGTAACATTCAGTAAAGCTTTCGCTCAGCAGTGGGTTGATATATGTAGGCTGATATTATGCTGCTACTGTTGATATATAAAATCATTAATGCTAATGAAAAATAAAATAAGTATTTTTTATTTTATTGTATTAAAGAGAATAAAAAAATTATATTGAAACTGATACACTTTTTAAAAGATTTTATTAGATATTATAAATCAGACGAGTTGTTGTCAATAAACGAAATCAATAATGACCAAAACATAATTCAATAAATTAAAAATATTCCATAAATTGAATACATTTTACACGTATTCCTCTTTCGAACGAGAATTAGTGTCATGTGTTTGTTTTCCAAAGAGTTTTATTTTTTTAATACAGAGAACCAAATAACTTTTTCCGTCGTTTTTCAATTTGCGTATGTTAATTATCTCCCATCCGTCAATAAATCATTACATTTTGTAAACAACGCATTGATATTTGATTGCAAAAAATGAGTATATAAAAAAAATTCAAAGTGTGCTGCATTGCGGTCACTGATTCGTTTGCAATCAATTGTATCGAATCGTTATATCGAACGGTCGTAATTTTTCTGCAATCAAGTGTCATCGTGACATAAACACCATAACACACACGTGTGCAGTTTATCGCCGATTGCGATGCACCCGGAAAAAGAGATATCGCAGCCAAAATGTACAGGTGTATCTAATAACGTGTACGTACTCGTACCCACGTCAATCGTATTATCAATTTGTGTTGATTTGTGTGAAATGAGCTATTGTGTACCAAACGATGTGTATAAAATGGGAATTAATCGTGAACGGCGATCACGGACATACAAATAGCTATGTGTGTTCTCTGTTAATTTTAAAACCATTAGCTAAAATTTGTGTAAATATTTATGTTTCTATAGAACTCACGACCGAATATACATACATATATAAACTTAAACACCACATTCAAACATGAATTTATATACACACACACACACACTTATATATATATATATATATATATATATATATATATATATATATATATATATATATATATGTGAATGTATTTGTATATGTGATGTTTATTTTACGTTTAATATGTAAATATGTGTTGATTATTCGGAAAAAAGTTAATTTTAATTCCACTCAATGTAAATGTTTTACATGAACGTTTATGTATTCATGTTTTTATTTCAAATTGATTGGATATTGTTTGATGTGCGGTTTTATTTTTTTTGTAATGAACGCTACTTTTATGATGTTTGTATGTACATTATGTATTTTTTATATCATCATCAGCGTTGTTTTCGCCTTTTTTTGCTGGAAATTTCCGTCGATTTGTTAGTTTTTTCTGTGCAATTTAATGAGTGAGTAGTTGATAAAATTTCGTTCAGACGAAATATTCCAGTTATTATAGACGAATCTCAACTACATTTTCTAATGGCAAACCAATAACTGAATTAATAGATAAATATTTATTACTTATAAATGTAAAATCGATCTATTTGAAAGATATTCCTAAAATATCATATTAGCCTCAGAAATCCTAACATGTTATTTAAGTAAAACCAAACTTTCCTCACTCTTATATACATGTGGAGGAAATTGTAAATATTCCCGATTTTTGATTACAATTCAGTGATTTCGATAATCGAAAAGTAAAAAAATAGTCAAGAATAATATGAGATTATTAAAACATTGACTGGGTAAAGTTTAAGCAACATGTGAATCAATACACTGGCATTCAATAGGATAAAATACCAGAGGCGATATGAGAGTTGATCGAACTCATAACAAATATTATTACTGAAGGAAGAAATACTCGTAAATATTTCTCGCAAAAGAAATTGAACTCGCACAAATTCATTTAAGAGAAAAAATCAAAGATGAAATCAGATTTTACAGTTATACACATAAGGTATGGTAGAAGACAGCAAGGGAGGATTAATACAGAATTATAAAAAATAAGTTATGTGAAGAAATCTAAATCAAAATTAAAAAAATTATGAGTAAACAATTTATCAAAATTAGAAGACAACAACAGTAACATATGACATTTTTTTGGTGATAACATCCCAGTAAAAAATATTGACACACATACTTCTACATAATATGTCTTAAAAAAAATCAAAGTTTCATTGAAACGGTCAAAAGAAATCTGAAATTCTTGGATTCTATTGTTACTGAAGATGAGATATGGAGCTTCAAGTATGACCCAGAAACCAAGCATCAGAATGTGTTATGGAAGTCTCTAGATTTATCAAAAATGAGAAAATTGTATTTTCAGCATTTGAGAGTGAAGAAAATGTTCATTTACTTTTACAATTCAAACAGTATCATCTATTATTAATTCATTCTGAAAAATGAAACTGTCATTGATGGTTATTTAACTTTTATGAAGTGTTTGTGGTGGAAGATAATAAAAATTAGGTTAGAATATCAAAATTCAGAAGGCTGATAATTGTTGTTCTATAAAAAACCATCTCACGAAGTCATTGTTGTATGTGAATTTTTGACTAAAAAAGTATGCATCATTCAAGTACTATGTGACAATTTTCTTTTTTCAAAAAAATGAAAATGGTGATACAATGAATGTTTTACAGTGATATTGAAGCCATACAAGCCGTTGTAGTAAAGATCATCAAGGTCATTCCAAAAACAGACTTCCATTAAAGTCCATTTATATGCTATTTCAACGTGTCCAACATTTTATTGATGCAGAAGGGAATTTTGAATAAATATTTGAATTTTTAGAAAAATATAAAACTGTTTTTTTAAAATATTTTTTTTTAATACACACTGTATAATGTTTTAAAAGCATACAATATTGATGTGTCGAATTTATTTAAAATTGACTCACACTTCTAAAATTTAAATCAGGTAATTAATTAAACGTTCATTTGTAGTTAATTGGGGGTTTTCGAAAAGCCAGATGTTATAATAAATATATAACAAAAGTTTAAACTCGTCGTATCAAAAAATGAATGAACTTTTGGTTACATCCAGTATTTTGTATATCTGAAAAAAATTCGTATATACGAGATTTAATGATCTATAATTAATATATAAAAATATATTAATTATATATCATTAAATCTCTTATCGCGTGTATAAAAGTTCCAGTATGACTTTTATGTTTTATACAATGCTATATACCGAATATTTTTTCAAAAGAGCTTGAAGATAAAGAAAAAAATTTCATAAAACGAGTCCAAAAAAATTATGGTATACTTGATGTAACCATTTTCATTTATATCTGTACAGCGTATGTATATGCGTGAGTGAATATAGATATCAGTATGCGTATTCAGTAAATTTTCAGTTGAAAAAATTGTAGTTTCATTAAAAATATTATCAGAGCACAGTAAAGGCACGCTATTACTGCCTGTTACAATTTCATCACCCTTATCGTGACCCAGACATCTGCCATTCAAACATTTCGCTCGTTGCAAGAGTACAGGCGCTCTCCGACCATTGACGCCACGCAGTAGACTCTTGTAGGTCGACCCCAAAAATTTTAAGTTCTCTTTCAACGCATCGGCAATCTACAGATGCGTAGTATATATGTCACTGTGGCGGGAGAAAATCGAATAAAACTATACATATTTTGTGTCATGAATAATATATTTGTTTTAATAAATTAGCTGCTTTTTTCGTCTGTCTTATTTCGAAGTATTTTCATTACCTATTGTTATTATAATATTATTTTTTGTAATCCATAGTTCATTTTCATTTTCAAGTTTTTAAATTTTTTATATACACAATTTTGACCAAAAATATTAGACATTTATACAATTTTCATGATTATTATTTAGACAATTGTACACTAAACTTTATTATCTGTTTTCGGTTGTTCCAACAAATATAATTAATTTAATGATAATTCTGTTTATTTGTGTATAATAATATTGAATGATTTATTTATATTTTGAATCATTCGTTTTTCATGTATGATAGTGAAAGAATGTGAGTAAAAAAGTGAAATTGTATTAAAACATTTTTTTTTAAATTCTATAATTAAACCTTGACGATCGATATTTTTTTATAATATTAATATTTCTGATCACTGGATGATGCAATAATGATGTAATATGATTAAACACATTGTATTTCGTATCATATAGCATAAAGTGTGATAATTACTATGTGTAGCCTTTCGTTTTTTTATAGTAAAAATATGATGGTCTACTAGGTGTGATCTTTCGACCGTTGAGGGTTAAAGTTATCATTAGTGATATCAAGATATTTTTTTACTATTTTGTTCTGAAACTGTAACGAATTCACTTTCATATAAATTAATTACCACCTCCAATACTACAAGATATTAGAAAATGTTCAGTAATCACATATTGCTCATTTTGTTTGTTTATAACAATATTAGACTGATACACATTTTAATGGC
>CP092096.1:21052500-21060000 GCA_029203775.1 Neoneuromus ignobilis | reverse complement strand
TGAACGTTCACTGGGAATGTTTAACTAACTTGTAGATGCTTATAAATAATTCTTCTTAAAGTCAATCAAACACAGAGAAATCTTTTTCTTGGAGTTAATTTAAGTTTAGGTGTTAATAGGGATTATTTGTCTCTGAACTTTCCTAAAATTTTCAGGAAATTATCAAAATATAAATTTTATGAAATATTAAAATTAATAAAAAAATGAGGAAAACAGATTTTCAGGAAGACTTTTCGGATAGATTTTCGGATAAAATAAATTTTAATTGTATTGGTATTAGATTTTAATACACATTTAACCACTAGTCTATAATAAAAATCGTCTACATAGAAACATTAATTTTATTTTTTAATTTTTTATTTTATATAAGTTATATCTATAAATAAAAGCAAATTTGGGTGTCGATAAGTGAAGTGAGTAGGGAACGGAACCCCTTTGTTAACAAAAAAATAAATGTCATGTAAATTGAAAAATACAATGCAAAGATAGAATTATTATATATATTTAATAATAATATAAAATTATATCGTAGAATTTCCTTCATCATATTGATAGACATGCTTAGAATTGTCAGCTGTCTGAATTTTATTTTGAGAGGTTACTGAATATTTTTTCTTTTTTTAACTTCACATGAATAAATTATGCTTTTATGTTCATTTCACTTTAATTTATATAAAAGTATCTTAATAAAAATAAATGTATTTTTCTCTTAAATCGAAATTATTGTATTTTTTATTCAATATAAATGATTAATATGCAAGTGTCCGAATTTCACTTTGAATCCCTATAGATATATTTATACAATTTACTTTGTTGAATTTCAATTACATTTTATATGAATTTCAATTATTTATTACATAGAATGGAACGATAAGATAATATTTGTTATGTGCATTAGTTATGCGTAATTATATGGATATTCGTGGATACTTGCTGGACTGTAAATACAGTTTCCCAATATTTAACGTTTCACTGTTCAAATATTTTCCGACAATTGGCATGATAACAACGTATGTGTTTTCGTGGCGCCAAAGAACACAGAATTCCCATTTCACGTCATGTATGTATGGATAATTATTCCACATTACGAATTTATTTCCGACCGATTCGATAATAGACGCTTTAGGTCGAGATGAATCATTAATTGCTCTCGAAATTCATGATTTAATAATGATCAATTGCAAACAAATATATATATATATATATATATATATATATATATATATATATTCATGTGTGTGTGTGTTACATTTAAACTACGAGAGGTCAGTTTCGGATCAAATGTCAAGTGTAGGTAAGGGTCATGGGTTAAATGGAAGAAACTTGTTTTGTTCATTACAACAGAACGTATTTAAAGCTTTACAGCGTGTAGGAGCTAAGTACGTAGCTTAAATTGAGCCGATTAAAAATTCATTACTTTATAGATGATGTTTTTTCCGACGAATTCGATAAAAATTGTGTATTTTTAGATATCTTCAATTAAAATAAAATGAATAATGTAGAATATATAGTTGAACTTCCAATTAAGTTATTTGGTTCCTTACAAATATTAAGTCGTAATTTTTTGAATATTTTTTGTTGTTGTGACGTCATGAATATTTTGTAATCTTTTCTTTATGTTGCTATAAAAATTACTTCTAACATTTTTTTTTTAATATTAATTGAGTTATTGATAGAAAAAATAATTGTGTATCAAATTAAATTGATTAAATGTTTATTATTCATTTATATTTAATTAATTGCATATGCAACAAGTATTTTTTTATAATTTACTATATAATTTTATTTAATAAGTTGTATTAGAAAGATGTTTTATTTTAGTATAAATAGTTAATAACATATACAGTGGCTTACTCTGAAATTGAAACACTTTTAAAAAAATGTTTTGATCACAAAATAATTGATATGAAAATAATGTAATATATATATATATATATATATAGGGTCATCTAAATGTGATGCCTAAATTTGTGTTTTATTAAAAAAAAACTGTACACATGTTTCTTTTTAATAAAATTAGGCGTTACATTTGGATGATCCTATATAAGCAACGATTTTGAACAATGTGTAGTTATAATTGTCGTATGGGTTAAAATCAATGTGTAAATATTGAAATTAAACTATTTTTTTAATCAATGAGTAAATATATTTATTAAACTTTTTTTTTAAAATTTTTTGTGCTAATTTTTTTAGTTTCTGTATTAGCAGTTACAAAAATTAAATTTATTGAGCAATAAAATACTTTTGAAATAAATGAATTTTTTTAATTAATGAAAAATGTATTTTTTAAATAAGAATTTCTTATTAGATTAGATTTTATAAAAGTATCTCAATATAATAAAATTTATAGATGATGATTCAACCATTGTAAACATTAAGTAATTATTGTATATATTTTTTGAAAATTTTATAGTTTGCAATATTTTTGTCATAAAAAGTGATTTAGTTTGTGATATACCAGTTATAGATAAATTAGAATATTTTATTTTGAGTAGAAAAAATAAGAATTATTTGAGAGTAGCAGTTGATTATATATTTTCTATTTCAAATTATAATTAGTTAAAAAAAATTTATACTTGTTGTGAAAAAGCTTGATAATAATTATTATAATTCACCTGACAGTAATGAAGATTATTTCTATTTTTATTTGTTGTGAAAAATTGATAATAATTAAAAATCTTTAGATAATGACTCAATCATTGTAAACATTAAATAATTATTGTATATATTTTTTTAAAATTTTATAGTTTATAATATTTTTGTTATAAAAAGTGATTTAGTTTGTGATATACCAGTTATAGATAAATTAGAATATTTTATTTTGAGTAGAAAAAATAAAAATTATTTGAGAGTAGCAGTTGATTATATATTTTCTGTTTCAAATTATAATTAGTTAAAAAAAATCATATTTGTTGTGAAAAAGCTTGATAATAATTATTATAATTCACCTGACAGTAATGAAGATTTTTTCTATTTTTATTTTTTGTGAAAAAATTTGATAATAATTAAAAATCTTTAGATAATGACTCAATCATTGTAACATTAAGCAATTATTGTAAATATTTTTTGAAAAATTTTATGATTTATAAGATTTTTGGTATAAAAAGTAATTCAGTTTGTGATATACCAATTATAGATAAATTAGAATATTTTATTTTGAATACAGAAAATAGGAATTATTTGAGAGTAGCAGTTGATTATATATTTTCTGTTTTAAATTATAATTAGTTAAAAAAATATTTTTATTTGTTGTGAAAAAGCTGGATAATAATTTTTATAACTCACTTTATTAATGACAGTAATGAAGATATTTCTTGTGAACCATTACATTTTTGTATATCTTGTACAGAAGAAGATGTTCTTACTAGATAAAAATCTAGAAAAGAAAAGAATTTGAATAATTTTTCATAATGACCGCATAAATATAATATGCTACCGTTAGACAGCAGTAAATAATGACTCCATCGTTTTACTTCGTGACAGAAATATGTATTCACGTATACACATATTGGGCCATGTTGCCTTGTACATTGTATATTCATTATACTCGTACATACCATACTATGCATATGACGTATATATGTTTACATAACGGGTGCACACACATACACTCTCGTACGAAGTTTTACCGTTCACAATTCATTTACTTGCAGTTGTACATTTGTCCAAACAATGAAAATACTGTAAATTTATACGATTTATCATTCTTTCGTAAAATATTGAAATAAATTTGATAATTGTACGGTTGTTTATTATCACGTTGATTTTATTGTTGATAAGATTTTAATGAACATATTTTTTGGCCACCATTGTTTTATTGTTAATATTTAATTATTTTTTCATGATATTTTGTATTCAATTAATTTCAGATGAGATAATGAATTGAAAATATTAAAAATAAATTATCCAAACATTTCAATATTTATATAAATCACCTTATATATTTTAGTTAAAAATCAGATTATAATTAAGTTGTTTGATTTTGCACTTAAGGAATATATTGTATATATAAGATTTTGCAATAAGAGCATCAGAAGTTTAAATGGAAATAAAACGAAAAGTATTTAATTAATTAGTTATTTATTTCTTTAATTTTTAAGAATATTCTATGGCATTATTGATGAAATATAATTACACTCATATGACCACTAAAACTTTGCTTGACATAGTACATTTGTTTAATCCAATTTCTAGTTAGATATTTATCTGTTTTTTTTTTGACATTTTCCCAAATCAAAGAAAGATGCTTGAAATAATAGTTAAGAAAATCTAGAACAAATAATATGATGATTCATGACGAGCATCGAGGTATATCACTCACCCCTAGATAATCAACAAAGGATGCACTAATTATATAACGACGTTTAATATCTAAAAACTCAAAAAACGCCAATTTCTAGTCATTTTTCACATAATTGTGGTCCAATTTCATGAGTTTAATGTTTATTTTTAATATTTTATCAGCAAAAACCAATTATTCCAAATAACTCCACAGAAAATAATCCAATGGAGTTATTAGATCACATGATCTTGTTGGCCAATTGATGGGTCCATTTTGTGAAAAAAAGAACTCATTAAATTCTTGTTTCAAAAGGTCTATTAAAGTTTTTACAATTTCTAATCGTTGTTAAAGTGTTAAACGTTCTATGATAATTTGCCAAATTATACTGAGTTGAAATGTCAAATTGAGCTTAAAAAAATTAAACATGGCTGCCACCAGCTGTCAAAATTCTGACATTCTTATTGGAAAACCTTATATTTAAATCATCATTTCGGTTTATATCAACCCGTTGTTATTCATTGGTATTTGGTTATATTCATTATCTTAACCAGATAAGTTAGTGAGGAATAAATATATATATATATATATATATATATATATATATATATATATATGTATAAGCGCTTACTATAAGAATATTCTGGATAAAGTCATTTAATTAAATACTCGGTTTATCATCAGACATCTACTATTGAAATGAAACGACAAAAAAAAAATTAAAACGTGATTTCGTATTAATTAGCCGTTAAAAAAACGAGTCCATTAAAGAAATTGCTGAATCCGTGTTCCAGGTACTGGAGATGTTCATCCGGTTTTATGATGCTATTCATATAGAGAAAAAAAGAACACATCCGCTTAACTAGCGCATTACAGTGGCGTATCGTTTTAAGACAAGCGTACCCGTTTACATAACAACAATGTTTTCGCAATACGTATCGTGATGTTTCGAAAATAATTGGCTATCAGTGCCTGATTATACAAATGGCTTAAAAGAAAAACGCTTGTAACGGAACTTGTCACGTGAAATAAAGCCACAAGAGCTCGGTAGTCGGGAAAAACGAAAATCTCGGCCTATCTCTCCTTCCTTCCAATTTCACCCAACATCAATTTACCTAATTATCTTAGCTTGCTCCCGTTCGACCATCACTCGACGATTTCTTTTTTTTTTGTTCAAACATATTTGTAAATATATATATATATATATATATATATATATATATATATATATATATATATATATATATATATATATAGAAAGAAAGTAGGGAAGATCTTGTAATCCCTTCTGTGTATTCTCTACGATCGAGAGGGGTTGCTTGTATACATATATATATATATATATATATATATATATATATATATATATATATATATATTTATCTCAGACTGCTTTACTCCCACTTGTGCTGTCAACCCCGACGGTACATTCAATCACTGCACTCTTAAGTATCCTATCAGACACTGTTGCTAGCCGTCCAAACCTCACTTTATTTTTATGTCAGCAGAAGGGTAATCCAAGCAGTTAGCTGAGATACAGTAATCAGCGGAAATATATCGGAGATAAATACGGATACAGTCGAAATTCTTACAGGGTTTTGTTAAGAAATTTATATTGTTTTACTATTGGGGTTGAAATTTTAATTGTATTATTGTTTATATATTTTTTATGTATATAAAAAAATATTTTTAATGAGTAATAATTTCAGAATTTCGTGTAAGTACTAATAGTATTTATTTTGATATTATATTTTCAAAATTTAACATTTAAATATAAACACATTTGGATATTTTTTAAAAATTTATACCATTTTCACATCATCCTTAACACTATAAGATATTAAAATATGTTTAATAATTACTTATTGTATGTTTGTTTTATTTATTTATAACAAGATATCACAGTTGTTATAACATGAAACTCTGTTGACATCAAAATGTGTATTAGATTATTATTTTTATATACAAAAAAATGAACAATAAATAATTATTGAACACTTTTTAATATTTTGTAGTATTGAGAGTAATAATTAATTTGTATGAAAGTGAATTTTCCACATTTTCAAAACGAATAGTAATTTATTCTATATTTTATTGGAAAAGTATTTTTTTAGAAAACATTAATTAATAATTATTTTATGGAATTTTTACAACGTTGAAAATAAATATCTGGATTTTGTTAGTAAACTTATATTAGGGGTTATACGCACTTGCGAGGCGCAAAAACGACGTTTTTTTTAGGAATTTTTTTTAGAAACAGTATTTATTTTGCAATTACAAATTATGGTTATTTGAATAGATCCTATTTTCAAGAATAAAATAACATGTCGAACATAAAAAAATATTGAAGTGCACCGCTCCTGCAGACGATGTCCCGAACGACTTCCAAAAAAAGGCGCTTGGCGGTGATCTCCATATCGGCGGTTTGGATTATTTGAAATCAAAAAATATGGTCAATTCTTTTAAGGGATAGATTAATGCAGGTATTGGAACGAAGGAAAAATAAACAATTTTATTTTTGACAAAATGGCGTCTACTTGAAAAAAATGTTTCGTTTTTTACTAAAATTTTCGCTCCAAATTGTTTAAAAAAAATAGTAATAATTTTTGTAAACCTTATTCCTTCATTCCAATACCTGAAGAATATATTTGAGAAGATTGTGTGAAAATTTGAGACCGATCGGTTCAGCCATTTCTGAGATATCGAGATCACCGACTATGAAATCACCGTTTTGAGATAAACGCGTTTGAAGTTTCGGAAGTAGTTTACACATAGTTAAAAATTTGGTAAAAATTTACTTCAAATTTTCAGAGAATATACTCAAATATATGTGCATTCCGAAAATGCAAAAAAAATCGATTTTTTGAAATTTCTAACTGCGTATAACCCCTTAAGTTTATTAATACTTTAAATAATTAATTTTAAGTACAGTAGTGTAGGTTTGAATTAAATATTTGAAAAATTGTTATATAAAGTAATTTAATAAAAATAAAAATCTCAAACCAAATTCTTTGTGATACGAACTCAACTCTATTAAAAAAGACGCGTTTGTTTTCTTATATTAACAATACCATTTTGATACAATCAATAAACAAATTTAAATAAACAACGAGTCACATCTGCAAGAACCATAAATTCAGAATGGAGAAATACCGAAATGAAAATTTATTTTACTTCAGGGGTTGATGTAAAAAAATATTGTTAAATCGAATTTAACAATC
>CP092096.1:20952500-21050000 GCA_029203775.1 Neoneuromus ignobilis | reverse complement strand
AAATATTATATCTTTTGTATATATATGTATATATATATATATATATATATATATATATATATAAGTATATATTAACATCAGCAACCCCTCTCAATCCACTGTTGAATAAAGACTTTTCACAAAATTCTCCTCTTCGATTGATTCAATGTTTTTTTCTTCCAATCTGTTTCAATGAATTTCTTTATATTTGTTTTCCATCTATCCACGGATCTCTTTTAGGATCTTATTATATATCTAGGTTTCTAATTAATCACTTCCCTTATACACGAATCATGTTATAAAAAACGATAAATAATTTTTCTTCGTCTAAAAGTGACAGAATTTTTAAATTCATGTTGATAAAGACATGCAGATTCGCATTATACATATACATAATCAAATAAAAAAAGGGTTGATCACTAATTGAAGATGCATTGAATAAAGATAAGAAAATACACAGAAATAAAATTCGAATTAACGATGAAAATGAATTAGTGATGGTCAACTATATTACAATTAAAAATATTTCTATTCTTTATATTATTTTCATTTTTTTTTAATTCTTATTATTAAGATGTTATATTATTTTAAATTAAAATATTTGAAATGAAATTTATTTAATAGGTGTTTTATATTGTTTCGGAAAAATGATTCCATTTTTTTATCATATTTGAATAATTACTTTAAATAAATTGATACAATGCTGCTATGATTTTAAAAAACAGTGAAGGTTGTATCTTATTACAAAAGGCTTGAATTGTGTAAGATAAATTCTATTTTGTTATTTAAAAAAATGTATCAGTAACTTCAAATAAATTTGAAATATAATATTTTTTTGTTATAGTAAAAAAATATTAAATTTTAGATTTTCTTTTATGTAACTTCATACTTAGAGCATACCTTTAAATCGATTCTAAATTATACCTCTATCAGTATCCTGAATTTTGTATATAAAACATTTTTTTCCAATCCATATATATGAACTCTTTTGAATTCGACCATACATAAAAACAACAACAGAGAAAGCGAACATTGTTATTCACTCCGGGCTGTAATAATTTTATCATGAAACCGTCCTGTGTATATTATGTCCGACCTCTTCATGTATTCGCCCTACCTTTTTCGATTTTTTTGTACCTCAAACCAATTCTGTTTTCCTCGTTTTCCAACGGTAACGGCTATTCGCTAATTCTGAAAACGTGATGTTTTGTGTTACAGATCTCTCGTGGAACAATTTATATACACGTTTGTACGTAACATCGTTCGATCAGATCCAATCGGTACTGGGGTTTTGACAACGTGCTGTATAACTTTTATTAAACAGGTACGTTTTTGATGTTTACAAATACGCTTTTTTTGTGAAACATCACATATGTGTTTCTGGTTTGTTTGCTGAAATATTCTTTTTTAATTAACTCTTCTGTTTCATTCATCGGTAGATGAGTGGAAGCTATTGTGTACATATTTTTTTTAATCAGAAGAGTTCTCATCTAATTATAATATCACATATATATATATATATATATATATATATATATATATATATGTAATATAATAATTTCGTATATTACATTATAATATAAAAGAATATTTTATCGATTTTAATTTTCTTCACTAAAATACACAGTACAATTTTAAATAAAATTTAAATTTACATGTATTTGAAATAGGAAAATTGAGTAAAAAATATAAAAATAAATAAAGGATTTTTATAAATTATTGTTTATAAAAAATAAATTATGCATTATTTGTTTACAATTATTATTTTTATACCATGTTTGAAAATGGTTTAGTAATGTTAACTTTTTTTAAATTACAATATAATAATTATTACCCGAAATACAAATATAAATTTTATATAAGTTCTGTTTTAATTAAAAATTGAATCAGATTGTTTATGTGTATTTAAATTTAATTATATTTATATAATTAAAAAAATGAGATATTAGAATGATATTATTTATTTTAAGTATTATTTCTTTATAAAAAAAAGTATAAAGAAAAATTGATGAAATAATAATAAATCTGTGATTGATACTCGAAGTTGTTTTAATGTGAAAGTTAATGTAGAATTTATTTATTTTGTTGAAAATACGACCGTACCTATAAAATCAATAGCATAAAACTGGAACACAACAAGAAAGAATTAAGACCACAACATATATCTGTGAATATCCCATTCCCGTTGCACAATTCTCTGATAACAAACTTCTTCGACATAAAGAATTGTCTTTTCGTATATAAAGCACCTACCTCGTACCTACGTTATCGTTCGCCACCACGACTATTCCGATCAGCAGTCGAGCATTGGTGGTATACCCTCAAGGGGGTGATGTTTTTAATCACCCCATTAAATTATCAGTGTAATTTGAAGCCGCTTAATGGCCCCAGAAATTACACCCTTAACTCGTTATACGTGTATCAGAAGCTACGACCGCGCCAAACCGTAACACCAAACTGGACTTTTTTTTATTAAAACGATTGCTACCTGGAGAATACCAAGTTTCGATTGGTGATTATCTGTGTGTGTGTGTTTTCCTCCTTTCTTCAGAATTTTCCGTGCGCTTTGAGGTTTGATCGTTTATGCATACTAAGATCGATCATATTTTCTCTACAGATGTAAGATAGTGAGTTTTTTTTAAAGAAAAAAAACTGATGCATATAATTTCGGTTATTTTTAAATAAACGTGATTCGAATACAAATCGACCGATTTTGTATACATAAAAATATACTCTTTATTTTATTTGTTAAAGCAAAGGATAGATTTTGTATTTTTTTTCAAAAATTATTATCGTTACTTAAAACATTAATATTATTTTATTAATATAAAAATAATTGAAAAAGAATTCTAATTATAAAACCAAGTAAACAACAATAAAGAAAATCTACAAAATAACTTTGATGCTATATTAATGATTTTCTGTGAATATTTTCATAAGGAAATAACAAAATAATTGAATTAAACTCATAATATTGGAATGTGTAATTAAATTCGTTGATAGAGATGGAACATGAATTAATAATAACTTTTTATAGACATTTTTTAAGATACTGATATTATCACTGCTACAGGAAATAAATAATTGTACTATTATTTCTCAATTTTAAATTTTCTTGAATTTTCAAACGAAATATTTGAAATATTCAAATATTTATATTTTAATTCGAAATATTTAAATTCTTCAAATAGTTATATATTAAATTGTTGTTCTGACAGGTATTTCTTTTTTATGTTTGTTTAATTTTAAATTTTATATGAAATTATTAAATTTGTCACAAGATATTTTCTGTTAAGGGGGTTTTCTAGTCTAGACACACGAATTTTAGGTTTTTTTTCGGACGCTATAAAAAAAACAACAAATATTTTTACTATCCATTTTTTATCAGTTATTTATTGATATTTTAAGAGTATAAAAAAGTATTATTAAAAACAAAAAATTTAAAATTTAAAAAGGTACAGGCAGGCAAAGTGGGGGCTCGAAAAAAATGTGTCTTCTGGTTGACGTGGTTTCAACCCTTCCGGTCATCGGAAACAATTTTTTTTTTTGAAATTATTGAAAAAGAAGGTTGTAGTAGTATTCCCGCCTAGGGAAATTAAAAAAAAAATGTTTTTGCAAAATGGCGGCAGTGTGAAAAAACAGTCATTTTTGCCATATTTTTTCAACTTTCGGAATTTTTTAAAAATAGTAAAAAACAAAATTTTCAAAAAAATCCTAGGCAAGGGAAATCACTGTTATATTGGAAAGCTCTGTACCAAATTTCAAATAAATCGGTCCATTAGAACTTGAGATATCACGTCAATCGTGTCGAAAAAAGTAGTTTCGAGAAAAACGCGTTTAAAGTTAATTCGTTCCGTGGCGCGTCATAAAAATAGCTATAACTCCGAAAATAATTCGAATTTCGAAAAATCCTCTTAAGGACATATT
The DNA here is from genome assembly GCA_029203775.1 of Neoneuromus ignobilis. NCBI lineage: Eukaryota > Metazoa > Arthropoda > Insecta > Megaloptera > Corydalidae > Neoneuromus > Neoneuromus ignobilis. The sequence goes on along the minus strand of CP092096.1, from coordinate 21,046,094 downwards.
CTTAAAGGTCTAAACTTTGAAAATATGCAAAAAAACGATTTTTTCGAAATTCTAGACTAGAATTCCCCCTTAAGTAAAACTGATTTAAGATTTATCTGCAAACAACAGAATCTATAACACATCGATGTTCTCAATATTTTATATCTGTAAGTTGTCAATTGTATATATATATATATATATATATATATATATATATATATATAAGAATTGAAATTTTCCTACAAAAGGGCAAACTAACACATATATGCATGTTTAATTCAGCACATAAATAAGTAGATGTCAACATCATAGCTGTATTGATGGAGTAAAGATACGAGAGAACTGAATGAACACACGCGTATCGATCACGTGTTCGCTGGGGAAAGAGACGTGTACTCAAAACGGATTTTAGTTGAAAGTAAATAGAAAAAGGAACATATAAGATTGTTTAAATCAGCTTACGTGTAGAGCGGATGAAGGGTAGAAGACCAGATTCGAGTTGCGATGGAATCAACATCAAAATATATTCTGTGTAATACAACAACATTCGGTGCTGTCTGTTTGTGTCATCTGATATTATGAATATTTCAACGTTGTATGTTTTATAGACTTTAAATAAGAGACTTTCTATCTATTTATATATATATATATATATATATATATATATATATATATATAATACTTATGTGTATATAATAACACTTGTAGTCGGTTTGAGAATTCGATATGAAATTGAAATACTTTTAATATTGATTTTATCCGCTAGTACAGGGGTAATTTTTGAGTGGAGGTTTTTTAAAAATATGTCGTTAAATTTATCTTTTTATTTATACTTTGAATATGTTTGTAATAAAAAAAATAATTTGATGCTGCATTTCACATCGGAGAAAATCTCTACCGCCCACCATGAAAGCTTCAATCCCAGGTTGACTACCCCTGCTGTAGCATATGATCTTTATTTCATACCACTTGTTAGAAACAGTTGCAAATGAGACAGGAATAAATAAAAAAATATTTTTATATAATATATTATCAATGGTAAAAGTTCTTCAAAAGAAACATGAAGATTTTATTGAAATATATTCTTTGAAATCATGAAAATGGTAAGCTTGAATCCCAGATTGACTACCTCTGCTTTAGCAAATGATTTTTATTTCATACCACTTGTTATAAATAGTTGCAAATGAGGCAGGAATAAATAAAAAAATATTTCTATATAATATATTATCAATGGTAAAAGTTTTTCAAAAGAAACATGAAGATTTTATTGAAATATATTCTTAGAAATCATGAAAATGGTACACGTGTAATATTTTTTAATATGATAGAAAAATTATTTAATATAAATAATCTACAAAAAATATACAGCTTCTCAGTAAAAAATTGTTATTTCAATAAGATGGTTTGATATATTGATTTGTTTTCAATTAAAAATTGTTTTTATGAATTTAATATTTTTATTTTACTTAAAAATATATAATTATCAAATTATAAATATTTTTGTTTGAAAATAAGTTGTGGAAAATATGAAAATTTGTGGAAAATTGAAATCTTTTTCTTTGTTGTAATGTGTTGACATGTTAAAATTATTCGTTACTTCAAAGCAAGTATTTTTAATTTCACTAAATAGAAAATTAGTTTTTTTTAAAAAAAATATTACTAAATATTAATATATTTTTTATATTAATATATATTAATATATATTTTTTTTATTAATATATATTAATTATATATATTTTTATATTAATATATATTTTATATTAATATATTTTTTTTTAAAAAAAAATATTGTAAAAAAAATATTACTAAATAATATTGAAAGTGGAAAAAGTAATTGGACAGTGTTATTACAAGAAGAACTATACACAATTTGATATTATAGTTCTATGTATTAATATTAATATAACTATTTAATTAAAAATGTAATCAGTATATGAAAAATCCTTTTTTCTCTCTTATATGGAATTCTTAAACGGTTTACTATTTAATTTACTAAAGTGTAAAAAATCGCTTAGATTTATTTTGTTACATGTATCGATCAATGAAATGTTCTACAGAGAACCCCATTAGAAAGTGATACAATGTGCGAACGAGACAAAAAAACTGTGTAAGCGAGTACGAGAACATTGGTTATTATTCCGTCATCGAAACAAAACGAAAGAAGTTAATTAAAATTATGAACTGAAAGCATAATGTTTGTACAACGCAGCGTTAGTTACCCCGCCGTTTTCTAATATTAACACAAAAGCGTCAGTACGGCCGTCGTTATACGGTTACCGTTATTTCTATAACGTTCTCTCGCTCGCTCCTCGCTTGTTCGCCAACCGCCGACCCAATTGGCATTTTGACGTATTTCCTTATGGTCCCATTGTGTCTGTTCCCCCAAGTCTCTTACACTAGATTGAACATCAAATATTAACAGTATACACTTACGAGCTTAGGACTAGTCGTCACTTTTCACCTGAATTTAATACTAGTGAAAAAATCGGATGGGTTTTAGCGGATTTTATTTGTTGCGTAAGAGCTTTTTTCTTCAGTATTGTATACTTGCCTTGACCTTTTATAATCCTTCTTTTCATGTCATATATATATATATATATATATATATATATATATATATATATATATATATATATATATTGAATTTTTTACAATTGAAAATAAATGAAAGGATCGATCTTTTATATTTAACATATTTTAAAACCTTAATAATGAACTAAATAAATAAATGTCTCAAGATTACTAAGCTTAAAGTCCTTTATGCGAAATTTTGTATAAAATTCAATAAGTACAAATACATACACATTTAAAAAACAAAACAAGTTTTTATAAAAAAATATTTATTTTTTTAATAAAAGATTTTAGATGTCAAATTTTGATTTTTATACTGTTTATTTTTGAAAATATGATTTTTAATTTTTATATGATTTTTTTCTTATAAAGTGTAACATTTTTCAAACTAAAAATATATATTTTTTTAAATTTTTAATAAATATTTGTTATTTAAATTTAATTTTTTGTCATTAATGATTTATTGATTAAAACATAAAAATAATTTTGATTCAATAAAACGTACAACAGCTACAAATAATTGATTCTGGGTGAAATGTGTACAAATTGAAACTTTTTGGTTATGTCGAAATGTCCTTTGTGCGAAATTTGGTTTAAAATTCAATAAATACATATATATATTTAAAAAAACGAGTTTTTATAAAAAAAAATATTATTATTTTTAATGAAAAGCGTTTAATTGTCAAATTTAGATTTTTATACTAAGTTTATTTTTGAAAATATGATTTTTAATTATATAATAATTTTTATATATATTTTTCTTATCAAGTGTAATATTTTTCAAACTAAAAATATATTTTTTTTAATTTTTAATAAATATCTGTCATTTAAATTCAATTCTTTGTCATTAATGATTTATTAATTAAAACATAAAAATAATTTTGATTCAATAAAACGTACAACGGCTACAAATAATTGATTCTGAGTGAAATTTACAAATTTAAACTTTTTGGTTATGTTTAAATGTTCTTTGTGCGAAATTTGGTTTAAAATTCAATAAATACATATATATATTTAAAAAACGAGTTTTTATAAAAAAAAAATATTATTTTTTTTAATGAAAAGCGTTTAATTGTCAAATTTAGATTTTTATACTAAGTTCATTTTTGAAAATATGATTTTTAATTTTTATATAATAATTTTTATATGATTTTTTTCTTATAAAGGGTAACATTTTTTAAATTAAATTTTTTTTTAATAAATATCTGTCATTTAAAATCAATTATTTGTCATTAATGATTTATTAATTAAAACATAAAAATAATTTTGATTCAATAAAACGTACAACGGTTACAAATAATTGATTCTGAGTGAAATTTACAAAATTAAACTTTTTGGTTATGTCGAAATGTCCTTTGTACGAAATTTGGTTTAAAATTCAATAAATACATATATGTATACATTATATATATATATATATATATATATATATATATATATATATATATTAAAAAAAACGAGTTTTTATAAAAAAAAATATTATTTTTTTAATGAAAAGCGTTTAATTGTCAAATTTAGATTTTTATACTAAGTTTATTTTTGAAAATATGATTTTTAATTTTTATATAATAATTTTTATATATTTTTTTTCTTACAAAGTGTAACATTTTTCAAACTAAAAATATATTTTTTAAATTTTTAATAAATATCTGTCATTTAAATTCAATTCTTTGTCATTAATGATTTATTAATTAAAACATAAAAATAATTTTGATTCAATAAAACGTACAACGGTTACAAATAATTGATTCTGAGTGAAATTTACAAATTTGAACTTTTTGGTTATGTCGAAATGTTCTTTGTGCGAAATTTGATTTAAAATTCAATAAGTACATATATGTATACATTATATATATATATATATATATATATATATATATATATATATTTAAAAAAACGAGTTTTTATAAAAAAAATATTATTATTTTTAATGAAAAGCGTTTAATTGTCAAATTTAGATTCTTATAGTATGTTTATTTTTAAAAATATGATTTTTAATTCTTATACAATAATTTTCATATGAATTTTTTTGTTCTTATAGTTTAACATTTCTTAAGCAAAAATATTTTTTATTTTTAAATTTTAATCAAATATCTATCATTTAAATTTAATTCTTAGTCATTAATAATCTATTAATTACTCGTAAAACATAAAAATAATTTTGATCTAAAACGTACAACTACTATAAATAATTGATTCTGGGTGAAATGTGTACGAATTTAAACTTTTTGGTTTATTGTCTACTCATTTTTTTAAATGTTTATTTATATTAATTTCTGAACTACTGTTTTTTCAGAAAAATATAAAATCATAAATGCCAATATAAGAAGATAATATTTCATTTGGCCTTAAAAGAAAATTTCCGTTGAAATGAGATGAATTTTATTCTTGAAAAGTGAATTAAAAATTGATACTAGATATACCAAGAATTGATATAAACCTTTCTCTACCAACCAGTCATTTTGACCAATTGGTATTTATCCGAAAAAATTGTAATTTTTAATCAATTAGTGCAAGCAGTAATAAAAAAGAGTTTCTAGTAATAAGAAATTATATTTTTCATTAATTATTGAAATTACATGATATAATAAATGTTAGTAATAGTAACCCCCTTACTTTCTTTTTCATTTTTTAAAACTGTAATTTTAGCCAGTTAGTATATCTAGTGTTAAAAGGCTAATAGAGGAATATTTCTGTTGTTTTTAATATGAGTATATCCTGTATTACATTATTGAAATACGAGGGTCGTTTGATAAGTATGGTAAATTTATTTATTGTTCAATTTAATTAAATTTTTCAATTTAGTTTTTCTTACTTTTTTACTATACTTATGAAACGATTCTCGTAAAAGAGAACTATTATATTTTGATTAATTTATATATTTTTGTATAAAATGACATATTATTTTAGAAATCAGTTTCTTTCTTTCAAAATCAAATATATATATATATATATATATATATATATATATATATATATATATATGTGCATTTTTTCTGTGTGTATATATCAGTGATGTACATATTTTTAATAAACGAATTTATTTTAATGAACTGTCGTAAATATGTATATGAGTGATTATATCTACAGGCATTTAAAACCAGAAAAAATAATTCACGCATAAACATTTAAAAAAGTGTACATAGGTAATTCAACCCCAGCATTCGACTTTTTATATACCGAAAAGCAGCAAATTTTATGGTCCTCGATAAACTGGAAATGAAACCGGGATAACAAATGATGTTCATATATATTTATATATACATATATATATATATATATATATATATATATATATATATATATATATATGCATGATGTATATTCTGACTGATAAATTCAAATTGCTTTGTTTTTATGACGCTGGTGATTGCGTCACAGTCTGTGACAATAGACTTTATGTTCGTACACACATACATCGAAAAGAAGGAAGTATACATCAAAAAGAAGACTGACTTTTTAAAGTCGATCTGAACGTCGACGTAGACATCGAACCGAATCACACAAATTTGACAAGAATGTACATAACTGACATGGTAAATTGACGTTTAACAATTTCCGACACAACGGATTCGGATATAAAACGCAATTTTTTTGTTCAGTTTTCCTATTTTATAATCTCTTCATTTATGACTCTCACGCTGTGCTTTATGAAGAATTACGACAGCGTTTCGAATGAAAACAACACGATTAAAATCTGTCGTGTTCATAGTCTTCCGTGCTCTTTTAATACATTTATATCGTTCGAGAAATAACAATTTTAGAACTACTAGAGCTTCGAACGTTATTAAGAAAAAACAAGGAAAGTAAATAGAATAATTATTATTGTAATACTTGAGAAATTGTTCATTCGAATGCTCGTAATTGACGTCTAGAGAATAACTTTGAGATTTATTTGAATTATATGTTTTCTTGTTTAATTTTTCAATGATTTTTTTATTTTATATAAAATTTCAATTTAAAATCATATTTTGTTAATATTAAATTTCATAATAAATACTTATATATTTCCCTTTATTTTATGTTTAAAAAGAGAAAATATTAATTGTAATCCGATAATTAATTCTTTTATACAAATAATTAAAAATGAAAAAAATAAACACATTGTTCTAGAAAACTCTTACATCTCAAGTTTAAAAAACTATTTACATCACACTGATTTCTTTAGGATATCATTAGACTTGAAAGAGTTTAACAACTTTTGTAATAGCTTTTTCTTTCTATTTTTATTAACGTAGTTTTTGTTAGTTTATTTTCTACTTTTTTAGTCGATTATCTTCTTTAAACGTGGAGAAAATATTTAAATTATTCATTAAAAATATTTACCTAAGTGATATAAAATAATAGATTAGTCTATATTTTATCTATTAAAACTAATCGTAATTGAATCATGAATTTTAATTAATTTTGTAACATTGAACAAAGTTTTCAAAAGTTAACATAATAGTTTATTATAATTTAATATCAAACACATTTGTTCTATTTAAATATATTCAATTTCTAAGTAAATAAATACATTTAAACAGAAATATTTTTTTTTAACTAAAATATTTTATAGAAAATAATTAATTAATATAAAATATTATTATTTACATTTGTTTGCGCTTTTCTAATTTATTACATACAATTGTATTATTAAGAAAAATATTCAAGTTACAAATTATATAATAATATTTACATTTTTTCCCCATAAAATGTGTTTACTAAAGTATATATCAACTTTATTGATTCGATTAATTCTATTTAGAGACATTCAGATATAACTTTTTCAGTTTGTGTTCAATAATTAATCAATATTTTAATTAATTATTTAATTTATGGGATATATTGTTATTGAAAAATATTTCAATTCAATTTACTGAATTTCAGTCTCAGATATTTAAATGACATGGAATTTAAATTCAAAAGCATCAGTATTTTTTCACTTCTTTATTTTTTATTTAATTTATATTTACGTAAACATTCTGTTTGTATGTTGCTAATGATATAAAAGTTGGAAGCTAACGAACTAGACAGTACAACAGTTAATTATATATATATATATATATATATATATATATATATATATAGAGAGAGAGAGAGAGAGAGAGAAATCAGGTCCAAATTTGTTTGAAGAACATTTTATTAAATTTGAATAAAGCATTAACATTACTCAATTAAAACATTAATTTGTAGTACTATTTTATATCTATTTGAATTACGTTTATAAAATTTGTGTATTTTATTATATATATATATATATATATATATATATATATATATGTGTGTGTGTGTGTGTGTGTGTGTATGTGTATGTATTAACATTTTTCTGTTCAATGTTCAATAAAGAAATCAAAGTTTCTAAGGTACAAATCAATCTTTATGTAATACTCTTTCAATTCAATATAAATTCCATAAAAGATAGACAAGTATTTCGTTTTTCATTTGATGTTTATCTGCATTTGACTTTGGATTTTATTGTATTGTATAGATCTTTTACAAATACTTTTATCTTCTATTTCGAATACGTGGCACAAATGAAATTCAACTATTCGTTCACCATGTATATATATATATATATATATATATATATATATATATTTAAATAATATACAATATGAAAGAAGTCATAAAAATAATATTTATGAGAAATTATTTGTAGAAATCAAAAAACTAAAAGAATGTTGAAAAAATTTTTTTATAAAGAAAATAAATATTTTATTAAATATGTGTAAGAAAATATTTGAGATAAATTAAATATTTTAATCATTTATTTACACACACACACATACACACACACACACATATTTATATATATATTTGTATGTATATATCTGTATTTGAAGTCAAACAAACGACTGGTGCAAATGGTCGAATAGATTGGTTGACGCTGACGTCGACGTCGACCTCGTCGTCTCGTTATCAGACATTCAGTTCGTCTGAATAACGCAGACGGATTTGACGCGACTGAACCAACGTTGATATCATAGGATAAAAGCGTTTATTTTCCGGGCGGGCGTATGCAGTAAAAATTCCTCTTTTGCGGTGGATTTTCAACAGTGTTCGACGCGATTGAAAGCCAGTCGCCCGCTGACTGCTTTATATGTCTTTTATATCGTACCACGTAGAGATATTCTCAAGCTATTTGTGTTTTTCGACGGGCTTCTTTTTATTATTTTCTACTAACGTTGCAAACGTAAATAGATCTTGCACATTTGCGATTTTTATATCAGTTATTCGCAAGTTTTAAGACGATACATGGATACTTTTATATTCAAAATGGTTTATATATATATATATATATATATATGTATGTATGTATGTATGTATATGTTTATGAAACACCTAAACAAAGATAAAAACGTTGTGCCAAAAATTCCAATTATGTGAAGTAAAGAATGAGCAGAATGCTATAAAAGACTACGATGTAACCCAGAAGTCACTGAACCACATACTGATTCACATCTTACAGAACAAATAATAGTAGATCTCTTAGAAATAAAAAAGGTGGAAGAAACATTATACTTGACAATACAAAAATTTTTGAATATAGAAGAGATATTTTGAAACAACCGTTCTTAAATATAATTAATCAATGCTGGAAAAGATCAAAATTCTTAAAAAATGGAAAATGATAATGTTTTAATATTTAAGAAAGGTGAATGGAATTTTTGTGAAAATTATAAAGAGTTTAACTTATTAAGGGGTTATACGCAGTTAGAAATTTCAAAAAATCGATTTTTTTTTGCATTTTCGGAATGCACATATATTTGAGTATATTCTCTGAAAATTTGAAGTAAATCCGATAAATATTTTCGGACATACACCTAAATTTGTAAAAAAATGTTTAACTATGTGTAAACTACTTCCGAAACTTCAAACGCGTTTATCTCAAAACGGTGTTTTCATAGTCGGTGATCTCGATATCTCAGAAATGGCTGAACCGATCGGTCTCAAATTTTCACACAATCTTCTCAAATATATTCCTCAGGTATTGAACGAAGGAATAAGGTTTACAAAAATTATTACTATTTTTTTAAACAATTTGGAGCGAAAATTTTAGTAAAAAACGAAAAATTTTTTTCAAGTAGACGCCATTTTGTCAAAAATGAAAATTTTTATTATTCCTTCATTCAATACCTGCATTAATCTATCCTTTAAAATAATTGACCATATTTTTTGATTTTCGATAATCCAAACCGCCGATATGGAGATCCCCGCCAAGCGCCTTTTTTTGGTGGTCGTTCGGGACATCGTCTGCAGGAGCGGTGCACTTCAATATTTAATCAAGAATAAAATAACATGTCGATCTTTTAAGATCGACATGTTATTTTATTCTTGAAAGTAGGATCTATTCAAATAACCATAATTTGTAATTGCAAAATAAATACTGTTTCTAAAAAAAATTCCTAAAAAAACATCGTTTTTGCGCTTCGCAAGTGCGTATAACCCCTTAAATGCTATCTACGATGTGTTATTTTTAGAGGAATAACCCGCCTTACAAAAGAAATAAGTTTTAATAATAATATTTTTACAATAAAATTAATATTATGTAAAATATTAACGAATATAATTTACAAACGTATTTCATATTTGTTGACTTTGAAAAAGTCTTCAACATAATTAATTATGAAAAACTTCGAGCAATAATAAGTACAACAGGATCATTTAAACATCATAAAAGTTTATATAAAAGTACTAAAATAGAAATATACATAAACAGTGAAAATAGAATATCAGAAGTAGACACCAACCAATGAGTAAAGCAAGATTTCAGTCTTTTTGTTACATTTTTCAATATTTACTTAGATGAAATAATAAGAAAATATAAAAATTCGCCAATCCAGGAATATATATATTAATAGAAATTTATAAAAACATCATTATTCGATAAAAAACAATAAATATATTCTTATTTATTAACGATTACAATTTTTTATTGAGGAGAAAATATTTGTTGGGAACATAGATATATAAAAAACTAAGAAGACCCATGAATAATTGGAATAGACATAATAAAACTTGTCGAAATGGACTGGAAGAGAAAAGCATTGAATCGGTTGAAGTGAAAAGTTTTGGAAGAGGTTTTCATTCAGCAATGGATAGAAAAGGTTGATGATGATAATATATACATAAATACTTTAAAAATCTAACCTTCTTTGTGTAGACTCAAAATAGTGCTTGAACTTGTCATTCATTTCTTTTTATTCAATTAAATTTTTTTATTAAGGCTTCTTGTATTTATCTTCTTTAGATGTTTATTTTAAAATATTTATATTTAAGAAAGAGTTCACATAATTGTTTCTTTATTTTACCCGAACCATTATTTTTTTTAATATAATATTTTGTTTGAAACAAAAAATATACATTTGAGGTAGTAAAATTTTTAATCAAAAATTCACAAAATCATGCAAAATAACTTACTTAATTTAGACATTATAAAAATTAAACACAACACGTGTTTATAAGAATATCGACTGTTTCGAACGAATATTCATTCGTTTAATTCCTTTGAACATAAAATATAAAGTATAATAAAAGCTAAAACCTCGTATAAAACAGAAAAAAACACAGAATAAAAATTTACATACGAAAACTGATTAATTATGTGGATTGTGGATACAACAGCACAGACATCTGTTATCTAAAGAAGCACGAAATACGATTTATTAAATGTACGTTTTATGTACGAACAGTACTAAAAAAAAGAGCTATTTTAATAGACACATTACGTTGTAACTTTAATAGACTGATAAAATGCGAACGAGAATTCGCATTATCATATTTACAATCGAAAAACAATCGTTAGGGAACTATAAAAAACAGTAACGTTCTAAATAGCTTCGGTGCGTTTATGGACCAATGGATATTTTACAACACAATCGTAAAATGTTATGTGTGATTTAATCATTTAGTTTGGAAACATTTAAGTGTACTTTGAAACATATTATATAGAAGTGTGCATATATATATATATATATATATATATATATATATATATATAAAAAAAATTAAAATTAAAGATATAAATATTCCTTTTTTATTATTAAACATTTTTAATTCTTAAATCTTACTCGAATATGCAATAATTTGAAAATACAATGATTTTCATTTTACTACAGACATTTCTAGAGAAACATCTTTGATATCTCAGAGTTGAACAGAAAATTTTCATTGTATTAAATTTTCATTATATTTCTTTTGAATATTTCGAATGAAAGAAGTATAACTAAAAGAAAGAACTATCTCCAAAGTTAACATATTTATAATATGATATAAGTTGACATTGGTATAAGAAAAATGTTATGTTATTTTCTTATCAAAGATTTATTTTTTATTATTGTAATTATTTTTAATAAAGTTACTTTTTAAAAAATGTAATTAAAGAGATAGAAAATATTTTGTAATCAAAGTTTAATGCAGTAGTATTAGCAACTAAAGATTAATTAAACGAATCATTTTAAAAATTATTGTTGTTGTTGAGGATTTTTTTAATTTCATTTATTAAAACATTTTTTTCATACAAAGATGATTCGACTGGATACATCGTATATTATATATATATATATTTATAAATTACATTTTTTTTAATTCATTGCTATATAAAGACTTCTACAAAATATTTTTAATTCCAGTGAATCATTTTTATAAATTTGTACTAAAATTCTGTTATATTTATATCCACAAGCTAACATTTTTTTTTAAAGTGGAATAATAAACGATATATCTAAATATATTTTATTTTCGCATGTATTCTTGGAATCGATATATAAATTTCTTTTTTCGAATTCAGCTCGAAAATTATTCTTAGATGGATTTATTTTGTTACAATATATATTTTTTGTTCTCTTGTTCAATGCTCCATTTCAAATTGATTTTTATATTTTTTATATTCATTGTTTATATTAGGAATTCTCAAAATCAATGACTTATTTTAAATGAAATATAAAAAAAAATTTTGTACAAAAGACTTTTATTTTTTAATCAATGATATAATCGCCATTACTATCTATGACACTGCCATGTTGTCTCCAAACTTTCAACACCTTACTTAAAAAAAAACCGCCTTTTTTCAAAACAAAAATGACTTAAGATGATTTTTAACTCTATCAATATTTGAGAATTTTCCCCTGCAGCGACCTAAACAGGTGATAATCAGATGAAGCTGTCCAGTGAATAGTGAGGATGCGGTAAAACTTCCCTCCCTAGTGCCTTAATTTTCTCTTGCGTGATTTTTGCTGCATGTAGTTTCATATTATCATTCTACAAGATTACATCCTTCCTGTTCATAAACGTAGGTCGTTTTTCTGAGAGCTTTGGTCGTAATTTTTCTAATTTCTTACAGTATATTTCGACCGTTTATCGACAATTCAAAGTGAAACATTTTATGGAATTCCTACCAAACGCATACAAGATATTATATTAGAGTCAAACTGGATTTTAGTGTTGAAACTGGACTTTGATTTTATGACAACCATACTTAATTCATTTGCAATTGATTTATAGAATCCATTTTGTATTTTTGATTAAAGGCCTGTGGAGAAATGGCTCTTTGTTATATATCGTTAATAAATAGTTATAAATTGTTATTCTCTGTTCTTTTTTGGCTGAAGACAGTTTATATAGAACCAATTTTCCCTCTCTGTAAACTTTGTCAATTTCTTCCAGATATCTATGAAATATTGATTGTGTAAATTTAAGTTGTTGTGACAATTTTGGATCGGACTCAATGAGAAATTTCAAATCTTCATTATCTTTTACTTTAAGGTATATCAGAAATGTCTACATCACTTTTTGCAATTTTTATAAACTAACGTTAATATTTGCGGTCTTCCAACACATCACCGTAGATATCACAATTTTTTTAGTTGTAGCTGTTTTATTGAATCCGGAGTAAAAATTGATCAACATACAATATCGTATGTGTTCTTCATATTATGAAAAATGTAGTAAACCTCCAGTTAATATAATCAACGAAAATGTTATTCAGGGTTGTGAGTTTAACTCTGTCATCGATTTTGAAGTTCTGAAACGTTATGTATAATAACTTGATAAAGAAACGATTTTAAAGTTAAAAAAATGTATCATGATGGAACATCATGATTTGATTTTTTGTTTTAAAAACTGAAAATCCTTTTAAAATTATATCATTTTCAAACGATTTAAGAAAGAGAAAAAAATGTTGAAGATGGTCTGAAAGAGATTTTCATAAGACGCACTTCAAAGAGTATTTCTTATAAAGACTGCTGCTTTAGAATTATAAGAAGTATTTCTAGAAATAGAAAAGGCGTGAGAAGTGGTGTGTTTTTACTGTAGAATACTATTATATATATATATATATATATATATATATATATATATATATATATAAATATATATATTATTGTATGAAAGTAAAATAACTACATTCATATTTTATTAGAATAGTGTGACAGTGAAAGAGTTACTTGTGAATATTGGTGTGTTGAATACATAATTGTCTTTTGTGAGTTTAAACAGGATAAGATAAGTGTAATAATTCATACTTTAGTAGAACTATCCAGTCTTCACTTTCACACTGTAAATTTTGAAATTATATTCTTGTGAAATATGGAATAATAATTTATACAATCTTTTCTATATTAAAGTTTTTATAGTCATTTTATTTATTTCTTTGTCAATATTGTAATTCTTTGAATTTCAGTTTTATTTGTTTATACTTTTCTGAATTAAAAATTGATTTAATTTTGAATTTCAAGTACTAGTCATTATTTTTCAGAAATTATTAACATTTATATAATTTTACTAAGAAAATTCTACTTAGTTATTTAAATTTCTAGTATTATTTTTCAAAAAATTCGAATATATATAAAAAATTATGCTATATTTAAAATTAGTCATGGTAGTAAGTTCTATTATAATTATTATTGTGATTTAGGTTTATAAAAAATTCAAATAAAACTTGAAAAATATTGCTCCTAAAAATTATCTTATTCATAGATAGATATTTTTTATAAATCTACTATTTTTTTAATTTTAATAATTAATTATTAAATTAGATTATTTATGTAAAAATAAACTATTATTATAAACATTGTACAGTTCTATATTCTTATAATTTGTTTACTGTTGTAGCTATTTATTTTACCAATTAAAAAAATGTTGTTCAATACCATAACATTTTATTCGTTGTGTTAATCGAAAAATATTTTTTTAGCCAATTCAGTATGGCCAATTTATGTTTAATAAAAGAATATTTTTTCTATATATTTTTAACATATTAAAGGTCAAACTTATTTATTGTTTTTGTAAATCTACCACATTAATATAAATATTAAAATTTAATAAAATACTAAAAACACTTAAAGATTTATTTTATTCAAAGAATATAAGAAATGAAGATATTATAAAAATATTTTTAAGATAAAATGAATATATATATATATATATATATATATATATATATGAACGCACATAAAAAGAAAAAAATATTTAATGAAGTTTTGCGGCATTTCGTTTGTCTGATTTCGTAAATATTAGTGAGATATTCTGTGTACTTTTATTTACTTTATATTTTATATTCACTGAACTATATAGTAATGATATGAAAAAAGAAAAAACTTTTTCTGTACGTTCTTGTGGAATATTCACAATCAGTAGGCAAAGGACAGAATGGTTTGTAAATGTCGAGGGATGACACGATATTTTAAAAGGTTTTTTTTAAAGGTAATACTAAGCCGGATTTTTCTATTACATTTACGAAGACGAGTTATAACCCATATATACATATTTATATATATATATATATATATATATATATATATATATATATATATATAGCTTATATACTGTATATATTCACTAAAGATAGGATTTAAAAACGAAGGCTGATTATATCTATTATGAAAATAAAAAGGTAAATATACGTGTGTTTATTTACTTCTTCCTTTTGTATAATGAACAATGAATTTCAAACGAAATGAAACCTATGTGTATATGTTTATAGGTCGAATAATAACATTTTAATGATTGTTGACCTTTGAATATACTGTATTGTGATAAAAAAAGTAACAGAACTTGACAAAAGATTTTTTTTATTACACTGCAGTTTTTGCCACGTTTTCTTTATATTAAAATATATTCAATGAATAATTTATTTTTTACAATACTTTCGTTATTTCTTTTAGAACTATTAGTATTTATATGAAAAATAAATCAAAAACAGTGTATCTAAGAAATAATATTTTCTAATTTAATATTTTTTTTTATCTTTAAAAATATTATTTATGTTAAATCACATAAGAACTAACGTTTCATATTAATTTTTTGAAAATAAATTTAAACAAATATAAAAATTATGGTCAAATAAGTAAATAAATATGTACTATTTACCATTTTATAATGTCTGATATTTTTATATAAGGTGGTTCAAAAAAAAATTATTACTATTTTTTTCCTACTATCATTTATTATTCTTTACTATTCTTCAGTTTTATTTGTATCGTTCTATATATATATATATATATATATATATATATATATATATATATATATATATATATATATATAGAGAGAGAGAGAGAGAGAGAGAGAGAGAGATACTCAACAAATAATAATTACTCTTAAACGTCTCTCTTTCGTTATACAATTTCATCTCTCCATCTTTGATAGGGTTTCTCATTTTTTTTACTTCTTGATCGCAATTTCATATTTTGTCCATTTTCTCTTCTTACCATGCTCATGCCTATTTTATTGATTTTATTTGTTCTATTATATCAATTCCTCTTGTCAATTTTCATATTTATTTGTAAGTTTTTCGATCACGTTTAGAAATCCTTGACATTAACCTTTCCATGCTTAATTGGATTATCAAAAATTTTTGTTTTATCTTTATCTGATCCGTTAAGTGCAAGTAGGTAGTACTCATTGATTATAAGTAGTATTTTATTCTTCATTATATTGTTTATTGTTCTAAATTCTGTCCATGTTGCACTAATTTTTAATCATTTTATTGGTTATCGTCATATCATATAATTTTTCCTAGATACTTTATTTCATCCACTTGTTTCAAATATGCATATACATATATATATATATATATATATATATATATATATATATATATATATATATATATATATATATATAATCAACTGGTGGTGTAGTGGTTTGTATTATCGCCTGTCATACACGAGAGTGCATTTAGTTTACTTTGAGAAATAAAGTTGTCAAGACTTTTTGAGGAGGAAATAGCCTGTCGAAAGGAGTAAACATTGAATGAAAAATCTTCACCAACTTGCTTGGTCAGACCGTATGTATGACCAAGTGAATGGTAAAATTCAATGAGGCTTTCATCCGGCAGTATATATATATATATATATATATATATATATATATATATATATATATATGAATGTGTGTGTGTGATCTCGTGCAATGCATCGAAGAACTATCAGGTCAAACGTCAGAACATTGTATAAACTCTTCAGATGAATCGGTAGTGTTTGGTAATATGGACGACTGGTCGTTATTTCTCTCCAACTTCGTTACTATAGCTGGAATAGCACACATCTATTCAAAAACACTTTGCACGAATAGCACGGATGCTGTATAACATCGTTGGATCTATTGAGAACACGCACGAATGTGATATCGTCGTATCACGTAATCCATTATCGGTCTTACGAACTAAGGGTGATGACAATGTGGGTAATTATGTCACTAACTGTAATATGTATAGGCAATCGTACCTTTATTATGGAATCTTTATTGATCGTTCATCTGAATTATGGTGATAGATGGAGATGGTACGATTTGCCAATTTGTTTGCTTACTAGTCTCAGTTATAAATAAGCGAAGAGGGTGGTATGAACTAGTTTTTAGATAGAAGGGGAAATGATTCGGGGTTGCTTTAAAACGAGTGACGCAAAATAGTATATATAAGTAATTGAAAATCGATAACGTTTTATGCAAATTTAATCATGTCACCAAATAGAACATAAAAGTAGCATTATTTTAGATTATATTTAATATCAGATATGTATGATTGTTAAGTTAGCTTTATTTGTATAAAATTTTTCATTAAATTGAAATATATATTAAAAATGAACTTTATTTCTTAATATTTTTGTTGTAGGAAAATATTTAGTTCGTAAATAAATTAAAAAAAAATCGATATAATCTCACAAATTAATTTTTATATTTTTTCAACCATTATTTAGATTATTTATTTTTATAACACACATATAAAATTACAGCCGATTAAAAAAATATGAAAACAAATAATTTTTACTAATATTTCCAGTAATTACAATCCATTAATAGTTTATTTATTATTATTGAAAATGAATTTGTAATATATAATATATATTTACATTTTTCTGTTAGCTTTAAATTCTCGCTTCATTTTTTATATAGCATTGAATAAAAGAACTAGTCCATAGAATAAAAAATAATAATATAAAAAATACAATCGTTTTTAATTATAAATAAGATTTCTAAAGATGATCTTAATAAAATAACAACATATTTTATCAGTTTTCCAGTATAGTAATCTGTATTTTTTTCATTCGATTGTAACTTGGGTTAAATGTTGATCAGAAGATTTTATATTATACGAATTGATTTTTGATGTTACTCTACAATAGATGTGTTCTATATTGAGAGATTCTCTAAATATCGGTTCTCTAAAGCCTTCCGGGTATTAGAGTATTGGATAATTGAACAATCTATACATACATACATGCATATATATATATATATATATATATATATATATATGTCACAACAAAGTTTCTTAGATATATTGATTTAGACAGATGTATTTTCATTGCACGTATTATATATAATATCAGATACACTGATACGCATAGAATCTACCCGGATATATCTGTGCGTGCTCTCCCATGTTCATCCATGCGTGTGCACGAATCATGTCTCTGTAGGTTTTCCCTTACTCTCGCCGACGAAGACCTTTTCGACTATCGTGAGTATTTCGGGATAAAGGAATACTGACATTAAACCACTAACATATAGGAAAATGTCTAAATGCATGTACATACATACATACACACACACACACACACATATATATATATATATATATATATATATATATATATATAATCATCATCATATCAGCTTATATCATCCCAGTGCTGGGCAGAAGCCTCAATGAATGTTACCATTCACTAGTATTTGGTTATATTCACCACGTAGACTAGGAGGGTTGGTGAGGAGACATATATGTATATATATATATATATATATATATATATATATATATATATATATATATATATGTGTATATATAATATGCACGTAAATGTGTAGTGCGACTTTGTTCAAAATAGCGTGAGATTGGCCAAACCCATCGGATTCCATGAAAATCCACTCTAGCGGTAATAATATGCAGAGGAGTGGTTTTTGGTAGGGCGTCGTCGCGAACAACTTGTGTGTTTATAAACAAGCTTTTATCCCTTACGGTCAAGCTGGGAAACTTGTTGACCTGCGACTTTATTTACGGAACACATATATATCCCTTTTTTCCTGTTGTTTATGTTAAATTGCGTGTAACCGTTTAAGTTCATTTCGAAAATATTAAATCGGTCCTGCATTAACGCTTCGCGTGCACGAAGCGCTGTACCGCATAAAACGAATCTAGATTCGTATTGAAAAGTAAATAATAAAATGAAACGTGTTTAATTCCCAACGGGTCTATAGTGACACAGGATGACGTATATACATTGGCAAATATTATTATTTAATAGTTTGGGTATTTGTTTTGTACGGATTTTGTTTAATGCGCTGTGGTAACAGTATATGGATGTGGTTGGAGAGCGTTTATTGTATGTTTGAATAAAAGAGATTTTATGTTTGAGTTTCGAGTCAGTTGTCTGGAGAAAATGGTACTATGGGTTCATGATTAAAATGAATTTATACTTGTTTTAAAGCTGTTAGAACATTCATGGTATTGACATGAAATTCGTTATTTTTATGATTTATTTTTTTCTTAAGGGTAAGTACTATATAACAGAATAAACATTTCCTTACAATATTAGTAAATTTTGTTTTCAATTTTATTCTCTATAAATTATTGATTATAACAGAAATTTTTCATATTACATACTGCAGTAAGCTATTAACTCTTTAAGGCATGGAATTTTAAAAAATAAAAAGACCCACGTTGCACAGAAATTTTATTTTTATAAAATTTAACAAAGTTGGTTTATTTTAATTAGTAAGGAAATAAAATGATAAAAAAATAAAAAATCATTTAAATTTTTAATTATAGAGTGGAACGTAAACAGCCACTCTGTGCCATCGGGACTATATGTAATCCTCTGTTCTTCAAGCTGTTGTATTTTTTTGAGGTGGTATAAAAAATATCCCATCATACATATTTAAGTATCAAAACAGTGGGACACTTTTATCTCTTCCATGCTCTAAAGAATTAAAAGATACAAAAATAATAGATTATACAAACACCTGGACAGGTTAAACAATTAATACAGAGACGAATATTAACTGTTTTCAGAATGTATGTAAATATTTATAATTAAGGTAAAGAATAAATCACTCATTTTATTAAAAAGAAATAGATAAGAATTGTAAACCTATGTTTAATAAACATATCTTTTTTCATTAATTATCTTAATTTTTTAAATTGCTTTTTTATCTTTTGTAAATTTTATTTTCTCTCATTAATATTTTATTTAATATAATTTCTCAAAAGTAAGCATGAAAATAACAATAATTGTTACTTAAATAAAATGAAATATTAAATTACCTTTCAGTCAATATAAAGCTTAAAAATTTAATGAAAACTCTGAATTTAAATAAAATCTATTATGTTTGTTATTAAAAACAGGATAATAAATGATAATAAAACGTACTAAGATTGAGTTATTAAATAAAACTATATGATCATAAATTCAGCACTTCATCAGTTAAATATTTTCAACATTGAACTTAGTATAAGATCTATCTAGTATATAAAATAAATTGTGTAAACACGAGAGGAACTTTATTGCGTTCATATTTAATGATTGTTTAATAGTCAAGTGTAAAGTGAAATTTAGTAAACTTAACAATACATTAATGTGTAATCAAATTAACACGCTTTATTAAATCGGGACGCAAGTTTTCGCATCTTTAAAGTTATAATATAAAGACTGTACGTAGATAAACACTTGCAAATTTCCCACGACATGCGATGATTACAGGATCGTTGTGAACGAGTAACATCAAGTATTCTTCAATCATACAAACGTTGCTACCAGAAATTGTTAATTATGATGACATAATTTGACGCATGATAGGCTTAAATGCATTTGTGTAAACATTACGTAGATGTGAAAATAAATAATGTAGAAGTACGTTGACTTTCATCTAGTATAGATTATTTTATCAAACACGCGATCTGTACAAAATGCAAATATATTTGTTTGTTTCATTTAAGTTGCATGTTATAATAAATATTAATCAATATACTTTTTATATTACGTATACTAGTTTTAAAGCTCTTATATATTACCAAATAGATGTATTTTCTCAAATAATATAAAAATATACACTCGTATTATTTCTGCAACAAAATGGAATAATATATTAGGTAATTGAAAAAATTCTGAAATTTTTGCATGTATCATAATTTCAAAAATTGTTTATAAATCATATAACTTATTAGCCAGGAACACTAACTAAGTAATAAAGTACATATTTTGCTTCATCTGTTCACTGTATCTCTCGATATATTAATTTTAATTTAAAATAAAATTTCAACTTTTAAAAATGTCTGTGTAAAATAGTGTAATACATGTCTGTTTCTCTTACAAGTTTAAACTTGGTTTTAATGTTGCTGAATTTGGAAAAAATGTATTGTATTTAGAGAATTGGAAGTTACATCAAAAACGACTCAGAGGTGATTTATAAAAATTAGTTCATAGGATGAATCATGAGAAGACGAAATCGGATCAGACATACCATTAAATGTAAATATCGACGAATTACAGACAATTATCGAAACAAATTCGAATTTAATGTATCAACAACTTGTTCAAGAGTTCAAAATAAATGATGAAACAATACGGAATTATCTGTATCAAATAGGAAAGAAGTGGAAATGAAATAAATAAGTACTGCAAACTTTAACTCTTAACAACAAATTTCAATATCTTAACATTTATGTGTCTCTAATTTCACGGATAAAATGACAAAAAAATTGTACCAAATTTTGATCTGTGACGAAAAATAGATTCTTTATTCCAACTATAAACGTTTTTACTACAGGCAATCATCAAATGATCCTTTGAAAATTGAACAAAATTGATTCCAAAAAAAATTCTCTATATTTAATCATTAGAAGGTGAAATCAGATCAGACATACCATTAAATATAAATATCGACGAATTACAGACAATTATCGAAACAAATTCGAATTTAATGTATCAACAACTTGCTGAAGGGTTCAAAATAAGTGACGAAACAATACGGAATCATTTGTATAAAACAGGAAAGAAGTGGAAATTAAATAAATCGATACTACGCACTTTCAAAAAAATTCATTATTTTTGTAGGTTTCTAATTTCATGGGTAAAATGACAAAAAAAATGTATCAAATTTTGATCTGCGACGAAAAATAGATTCTTTATTTCAATTATAAACGTTTTTACTACAGGCAATCATCAAATGATCCTTTGAAAATTGAACAAAATTGATTTCAAAAAAAAAAATTCTCTATATTTAGTGGACTTCAAGAGGAATTATTCGTTATGAATACCTACAAGTTGGTAAAACTTTCATAATGAACATATATAGTAAATAGAGAGTACAAAGAATACATAATTGATTACAACAAAAAACCAGGATTGGTAAATTGTCAAAGAATTCTATTTTTGCAAGATAACTTTTGGTCGTATGTTGAGTAATGACAAGAGAAAAGATAATTTATTTAAGATAGGAAATTCTAGTTTATATTTTATATTCACCAGACATATTATCATGGAATTTATATTTATATTTATCTCTGGATAATTATATTCCTAGTGATAAAATATTAAAAAAGAGAAATTTTCATATGTTTGAAAATAAAAATTCTGAATTTTATAAAAATCGAATTTTGAAATTACCTTCTCGCTGGAAAATGGTAGTTCAATGCGAAAATGAAAATATTTTAACGAATAAAGTTTTTTTAAGTAAAAAATATAAACTTCTTATTGTAATTTCAAAAGTTACAGAACTTTCTCAGTTATCTATTATATTCTAGGAAATATTATTTTGAAATAATATTATTGTATTATTTAATTAGTTTCCACAACATTAATCTATATTATTATTTTAAAGAATAGTAACTATATTTTCTCTCAAAGGAAATATTACGTATTTGCTATCACAAACAATTACGCACATTTCATATGAACATTATTATCTCTCTATACATATATATATATATATATATATATATATATATATATATATATATAAATTGTAAATTTGATAACAGGGTTTAAAGCTTCCTTATTAACTACATTGTCATCGCCACACGATCTAATATTATTATATATTGACATCGAATCGAGCATTACTTAATGTTGTCGTGACTGCTAAATATGTATAATACGCGAAGTAGATTAAACTTGTGCGATATAAGTGCTGGAAACTGTTAACGCCGTTATACGAAACACTTGAGCTTTCCCTTTTGTATATGTTCAATACATACACATTCACTCACACATATATATATATATTATATGCATATGTTTATATGTGAATATATACAGATGACACGATTCTAAAACGTTCTAATTTGCTGTGCTTTCGACCAGTCTGAAAAGGGAGCTTGTGAGCTTTCATTGTATTAACGAGTGGATTTTGTAGATGGAAGTTTTCAATGGCAATTCAGATCGTATTCGAATATGGAAATGGAACGTGAAAGAAGGAAAACGATAAGTATGTCTTATATATGAATATATAGGTATAATTTAAAATATTTCTTAAATATCATCTACAAACACAGAGAGTATTATACAAGCTTTAGGCATACTTGTTTATAATTTGAACGTATTTTTTGACTTTGTAGAGTATTATACAGATCAAATTATTATTTATTTTTAAAAATAAATATTTATCGTTGAAAGAATATGCTTTTGAAGAAGATTATTGAAAAGACTAAACGGTTATTTTTAGATTTTTGATTAATGAGATAAATATAAAAATAGGATGAAGAAATGACGGAAAACATTTATATGATATAATAATAATAATAATATATAGTTCCTTAAATAAATTATGCATATTTTAATAAAGAATCATTGTCAATATCACAAGATATATATATTAAATAAAATAGTTATTAAATTCATTTTTATTTACTAATTGTAGTTTGTGTTTTTTATGTTCATTTAATTTTTCTTTTATTAATTATTTTATTTAATATTTACTAAAACAGGCAGATACTTCGTATGAATAATAATTGGAAGATAATTTCTAAGAATGAGCATGTTTATTTTAAATTTAAATAACGTATGTTTTTTTATAAGAATTCATCAAGAGTAATTAATCTTATTTATTTTTAATTCTCTTTCACACTAGTTTTACATTTTTTTTTCAATTTCGTATATAAACATTCTATGGGATATAAATCGGAAGTTTTTTAAAAAATAGTGAAAAATTTTGATCCTTTTTCTTATATCTATAATTTAAAGACTTAATCAGAATGACTTTATTAAATTATTTTTTTAGAACAAAAATTTAAAATTTTCTTATATTCCTGACTTAAATACTTAATTAGAATGACTGTTAAATCATTTTTTTAGATTAAAAATTTTAATCATTGTTCTTATATCTATAATTTAAAGACTTAATCAGAATGACTTTATTAAATTATTTTTTTTAGAACAAAAATTTAAAATTTTTCTTATATTCCTGACTTAAATACTTAATTAGAATGACTGTTAAATCATTTTTTTTAGATTAAAAATTTTAATCATTGTTCTTATATCTATAATTTAAAGACTTAATCAGAATGACTTTATTAAATTATTTTTTTAGAACAAAAATTTAAAATTTTTCTTATATTCCTGACTTAAATACTTAATTAGAATGAAAATCATTTTTTAGATTAAAAATTTTAATCATTGTTCTTATATCTATAATTTAAAGACTTAATCAGAATGACTTTAAAATTACTTAATTAGAATGACTGTTAAATCATTTTTTAGATTAAAAATTTTAATCATTGTTCTTATATCTATAATTTAAAGACTTAATCAGAATGACTTTATTAAATTATTTTTTTTAGAATAAAAATTTAAAATTTTTCTTATATTCCTGACTTAAATACTTAATTAGAATGACTGTTAAATCATTTTTTTAGATTAAAAATTTTAATCATTGTTCTTATATCTATAATTTAAAGACTTAATCAGAATGACTTTATTAAATTATTTTTTTTAGAACAAAAATTTAAAATTTTTCTTATATTCCTGACTTAAATACTTAATTAGAATGACTGTTAAATCATTTTTTTAGATTAAAAATTTTAATCATTGTTCTTATATCTATAATTTAAAGACTTAATCAGAATGACTTTATTAAATTATTTTTTTTTAGAATAAAAATTTAAAATTTTTCTTATATTCCTGACTTAAATACTTAATTAGAATGACTGTTAAATCATTTTTTTTAAATTAAAAATTTTAATCATTGTTCTTATATCTATAACTTAAAGACTTAATTATAATGAATTTATTGAATTATTTTCCTTTAAAATTTGAAAACCTGTTATTTAAAATTATATTTATATTCAAGTAAATTATTAATAAAATTGTTTAGCTCGGAATATAAAAAATTCAATAATTAATTTAATATACAATAGTTTTTTCTCATAGGACTCATTTGAACTGTTTGAAGTAAATATATAATGAGGAAAAGAGAAAAATATCAATAAAATATGTAACAATATTAAATGTATTTTATTTCATCAATTATTTAAGTGACTGACATCCTAACTGTAATGTGATTATATTGAAAACGATATATTATTTATATTTGAATCGATATATTATTTATATTTTAATTTCGATGAACTTTTAAAATCTTTATTTTAAAAAATATTTCCCTTCCATTTATTATTCAAGACTAAATGTTATGTTTTATTATTCAAGAATAATCGCTATATTTTCAAATTTTTGTAAAAAATCATCGTTGTAAGTTATTGTTCATACAAACGATTTCATGTTTGTTAAACTAGTATGTGTACATTAATTATGACTTACATTACGGATTAATCTTTTTCACACTAAAGTGTTTACGTACCAGTGTACATATATTTGTACATATATGCTATTTATACGTCTATATATGTATGTCACGTTCCCCTATTTGTTAATGGTGTGTTATATGCTATCATAATATGAAATTGCATTAATATTTCATAGTCGTTAATATTTAATGACTGTGCATTTAATGAGTATGTTGAAATGTTGTGAATTTGTTTTCTAGCGACTATGTGAAATAACTACATTACACCGTGAAATAAAATTCACGAAACGGTATTTTTTTCCATTCGTTCGACGCGAGTTTAACATACAAAGTTATTTGAAGCATCAAAAAAAAAACAAACAATTTAAAAATCAATTAGATGATGTAGTCAACTGCTTCTGGTATAAATTATTTAGCAAATTAATTATAAAGTAGTTTCGTATTTGCAAAAAGTAATTAGCATATTTTTATTAATATTTTTTTATTTTCAATTTTCTTACTATTTATTGAAAGTTTAAATAAAATTCGATGTTTAATTTGAGGTTACAAATTTTCTCTTTTTAATATAAAAATATGTTATCAGTTACTTTTGCATATAAAACATTCTTAATCTATTACATGTGTAAAAAAGTTAAATTAAAATTTTAGAAGTTTTTTTTTTGTTCGGGGTAAAAAAAGTATTATTAACTATTTATTTCAAAACTGTAATAAATTCACTTTTACACAAATGAGTTATCACTCTCAATTTCATAAGATATTAGAAAGTGTTCAATAATTACTTATTGTTCAATTAATATACATTTCGACGACGAGCCATCATCGTTAGAGTATTATGTTATAAAATATAGACTAATTGTTGATTAAAAATGGTTATATACTATATTTTGTGTATTTTCTTATCTTTATTCAAAACATCTTCAAACAGTCGTCGACTCTTTCTTTATATTTTACAATATTCTGTATATGCAATTATATTTGTCTTTATCAGAAAATTCTGTTATTTGAAGTAAAGAGATGTTATTTATTGTTTTTTATAACAATCTTTTTGTATTTGATTCACATCCCTTTGAATAAAGTAAATTGATATATTGTTATTATATTTATTTTTAGTTAAAAATATTTGTTTTTTTAACAATTTATGATAGATTGAATATTTGCTTGAGTAATTTTTTCTTTGTATCTTATTTATATGTTAGAGTAGTGTATTTCGATTTTATATACATCCTCATATATAACTATTATCATGCAATGTTTTATAATTACATTTCTTAAAATATTATTTTCTCAGTACAAAAGGTTATACAATTCTTGTTTGAGTTTATTGTACGCAATTTACTTTTAACAATTTCCATGCTCTTTAAATACATTAAATCTCTTTTATCCATTATTTGTTTAATTAATTCTAATCGTCCTGCACTGTGACAATTTTCAAATGTGTGTGTGTAGCTAAACGATATTAATGGTTATAAAATAGAAAATATTTATTTATTTATCTTAAAATATGAAAAATTGATAAACAATGAAAATAGTAATTAATGTATAATATTTTTATAGAAAATTCTATCCTACTTTATGTGTAATTTTTTTGAATTTGTGTATATTGTTCGGTTCTCTTGAAATTAATGATTTGTATAGTTTTTTAAAGCTCTTTTTTCTGTCACATAAAGGAAACTGTTTTTATTTCATTTACAAGAAACGTACTTGAAATACATTTTTCGTACAATTTTTTGTATATAAAAACTATATTAAAAATAAATGGATATTGTACCAAGCACTAATTTATAAAAAAAAATATTTTAGATAGGTACAGAGTTCATATTCAGTATAAGAATAAATTATTCATAAAAATAATGTCAGTAGTGTATTTATCATTTATTTTTATTCTTTTATAATTCATAAATTATTAATAAAACATACAGTATATTTTGTGCTCGGATAATTTTCGCTTCTTTCAATTTAATCTTTTTATACATTTTTAACATAATGTATTTTTGTATTTAATTTATTTTATGTTTTTAAGAAATGTAATTAAACCCGGATTTTAATAGTTTATTAAAATATAAAAAATGTAAAATATAATATATATATAGAGAGAGATTTTCTTAACGATTGATTGTCGTAAATTAATTTTATTTAAGTAATATATTCATCGTAGCGACTTCTAATTAGTATGGACGATTGAGATATAAACCGGAACAAAATCAAGCACACAGAATAAATGTAACCGTATATAAAAATTAAACACAGGTTGTAGTTAAAATTGGGCCCAATTAGAACTGCGGAATGCATAGATCAAGGGCAACAAAAGGGTCGGACGGATGGTTTAATTGCGTTACGGAGTAAATTCGCCTCCCGTTGCTGTAGCGATATTTCCACGAGAGTCGAATATATTCTGTTCTTCATCTAGACCACCATTACTACCCACGTTCCGCGTCCTTCGAACCCGTTTGCTATGGCCGTTTCCGTGCCACAATTGAGATATTCGCCGATCTGGAATGTTGGTAGAATCGCGCGACGGTGACGTTGCCAGCACCGAATTCTCTCTTAGAATGTCGGTTTGATTGATGCGGTGTTCTGAACGTGCTTACCGAACATGGTTCGGTTTGGGTAATTTTCTTTTATTAGTGTTTATTTTAGGAGGTTTTTATAACGTCCGTGTTGTTTGCCAGCTTTCGAGATATATTGTTTGTCTTAATGAAAAGTGTTTAATCTAAAGAAAATGATACTTTCGTGTATTAATCGTCGAGTAGACTCTCTAGATACTATATTACAGACACGTTTTTAATTTAGTTTTATTACTAATGCTATGCTATTAAAAATATTATTGTCCTTTAAGACCTATTCAAGTATTTCTAATAAAAATACAATCATTTATTTAATTGTGCAATACTAAAATAATTATTTTTTCGATAATAAGATTTATAGAATTAATCTACAATTTAAAAACAGTATACGTGTGTTTAATTATATATATATATATATAATTTTGAAAATAATCATCTAAACTACTCTTCATTACTATAAGCGTCTAAAGAATTCATTCTTTGATATAAATTATCTTTTTATAAACTTAAATTACATCGTATCAGAATTATAAACCCAGACAGAAACAATTTAGACAATGTACAACTTTTCTCTCACGTGCATTCTTAGCCAAGTCTTTAAAGAGCTTTTATTATTATTAAAATACTTGAACTTTTCACAATTTACTATACTAGTTATTTCAACTATCAGGTACAAGAACTACTTGTGTTAGAACAAAATGTTAGTTTTACAATTTGTTACAATTATTTCTCGTATTTTTTAAGTATTTTATTTTTAACCTTTGTAATATATCTTAATAAATTATGTAGTTTAATTGTGTTAATTTTGTTCTATTTTATTTCTCTTCCAGTTTATGGAATTAATTTTTAGAATTCTATATACATTATTATATGGAATTTTAAGAAACAATTCAATTAATTTCTATTAATTTATATTTTTTGATAAAAAAGATATTTTATCAATTTTAGTTTTTAATATTTTTTTAATACTTAGAAGTATAATTAAATAATAAGTAATGTACAAGTATTATTAGTAAAAAGGTTACTTAAAAATTTATATAAAATTTAATTCTATTAAAAAAAATATAATAACTACAAGTAATATAAACATTATGAAGTATAATTCTTAATATTCAATATTTTTTCAGATATTAAAAAAATTAATGGAAAGTATACAGTAGAATAATGTAATTAAATAAGATTAATTTCATATTTGTTTTCAATTATATTATTTTATTTCATATTAACATTTGATAAAAATTATATTTAAAAAAATTTAAATAGGATATTTGATATTATTTAATTTACATGTTATTTTTTAATAAATTTAAGTAGTAAAGTGTATATATATATATATATATATATATATATATATATATTTGTATATAAAATATATACATACTATATTACTTAAAATTATTAAAAAAAGAACATTATATATATTGAAACTTGATAGGATTCAACTCATATCAAATTACATTGTTTGGTTCATATTAAATTTTATTTAGTATGACAAAATATATACTTTTTTCAATTATTCAATTTAATATTAAGACATTTCTTTTTTACTTATTGTTTTAAATATGAGTGTCAATTTTTTGAACATTAAATTACTAGATTTTGAAATGATTTTTAAGTACATACAATGAAATAGTTTGTTTTTTATTACTTGAAATATTTAATTAATTTTAATTTTTATTTGATTATTAATTAAGACAGAAGTGTGTGTGTATATATATATATTTATATATATATATATATATATATATATATATATATAGATTTGCATTTTTATTTTTTAATAATATATTTATAATTATTTATTTATATTTACATACATACAATTATACACACCTATACACAGATATATATAACATATATATATATATATATATGCATGCATGCATTGGTCGTTACATCAAAAAAAAATGTAGCACGTGATCAATTTGCTCACAAAATACATCGATGATCGCTCGTCAAATGTGTCGTGTAATGAAATAGAAATTTTACTGATTGAGACAGTGTGTATGTATATATATATATATATATATATATATATATATAAGCGTCGCGGATCGTAAAGGTAGCAAACGAGCTTTCAAGCTTTCACCTTTTTCGACTGCGCGTTCCATATAGAAAATTGTAGGGGAAGAAACAGGTCGAGCGTTGTTCAGAATTTTGACTAGGCCTCTATACTTGTTATAACCTGTCTTATGTATTCGTATCGACCCTATCTTTACGTTTATACAAAATGTAGATGCGTGCTTTTATTATATATATATATATATATATATATATATATATATATATATATATATACGCACGTATATAAATTAATACCTTCTGTTATTCGATTTTATTCATTGTTTTATATTGTTTGATTGAAATAATAGATCTCTCTTCATTTTATTTTAGATTAAAATTGAACTTATACTATTATATATATATATATATATATATATATATATATATATATATATACATCAATGAATGTCAGGTAGTTTATTTTTACATAATAAATTATTTTTAATGATATATCCTGAAATTTTATACGCTTGTTCAAGTTTATTATTGTTCATTCATTGTTGCTTGAACGTTTTTAATGGAAAAGCTCTTATTTTGAAAGCACATACATTTAAAATTTTATTTGAAATAAGATTTTTTGTGTATACTGTTTGACATTATTAACAATTCTATTCAATTAAATAACAGAGAGTAATAAAATTTTGTCATATTGGAATATTTTTAGTTTTTTTGCGAATAGTAAATTTGTCATAGTAATGAACTGTTCTTTATATAAAAATAACTTTTAATTATTGTTCTGTATAACAAATTCATAATGAAATATAAATGTTATAAGTTAGTGATTATTTTTTTTTCAATTATATAATTGTAATAAATTTCATTATTGAATACAAGTTGAAGGATTTATTACATATTTACAATCATACATATTTATATTTATAATCAGAATACCGAAATAAAAATAGAAAAAACCTAATTAATATAATATTTAGGGTTAATTTTGGAAATATCTGTAATCGTTATATATACGAGGGTCGTTTGATAAGTATGGTAAAAAAGTAAGAAAAACTAAATTGAAAAATTTAATTTAATTAATTAATTAAATTAAACAATAAATAAATTTACCATACTTATCAAACGACCCTCGTATATATATTATATTATATAGTTATAAATTTATATTAAATGTTACTTTAAAAACAAAAATAATTTTTATTCTTTAATAACTAAGTTATTTCAATATTTAATATTTACAGAATGTTAAAATGATTTTAGTATTATTAGTTTTTTAGATTTGTTTATTTTTTTGTAGACTTTTTTATATTTCATAACGAAATGTATTATTTTAATATTTTATGAGTTTTTTTGTTTTAAAAAAATACAAACATGTTTGCGAAAAAATAAAAAAATATTGCATACTCTAAATCTATGTGCTACGTTGAAAATGTTTATACATTTAATGCTTTATGTTAAATTGTTTGCGAATGTTTATACTTACTCATGCTCTTTGTTGTATACTTTGTGTTAAAATTGTTTATACATGTTCAACTTGAACATTTTCAGTTTCGATAACTTCTGAGTACTTGATTGATATATAATTGTAGGTTAATTTAAATATTTTTTTGATATATCAGGGAACTTCGTCTTCTACTCATTTTGCTCGTCGATTTTCGAACTTGCTGTAGTTTAAAAATATACCGAGTACTATTCATTTATTTAATAAAATTTGACTTTAGTAATGTTTGGAAAATTTCTGAAACGCAATTTTCACATCATACCCGAGGCAAATCATTATTCTTTTATAAATAGAATGATAATTAATTGTAATTTAAATATATATGTATAATTGCAATTTTTTTTGTATAATTTAATTTAAAATTCATGAATTGAATTGATATGCATAACTGGACGATTCGATTAAAAATGAAAACAGTGTTGATAATAATTGCTCACTGCACTGAAACGTACCTAAACTCATTCTGATTCGTAATTCGACAATTTTTTCATACGAGAAAAAATGTAAATTCCTGATATTATCGTCTACAACAATCACACCCGTATATCTCGACTGTATGATTTAATTATCGTCAATTCACATTTTCCCTCCTGTCACATTCATGCGTGAAACACCTAGATATGGTTACATTATCTTCCCAGTATCCCTCCAGCCATGAGACTACTGTTGTATCGTTACGGGAATCCGTCGAGCATTTCATCGGCTTTTATTTGTCATTCGGAACGTTTCTTGAATACGGTTAATTAAGCAGACTCGTAGGTATAATATTTATCAATCACAGTTGTTTGTGATTTGATTGTCGGTAAATGTGATTCATGTATCCGACTAATTTTTTTGATTGAATTCTTTTAATCCACTCTTGATTGAATGAACGATTATATAGCAAAAATAAAATATTTCCGGTATATTTCAATGCAAGGATTTTAACTCGAAAAATGGAATTTAATGAAACAATCATAAAAATATGTGCTTTATGCCAATATTGAAATCATGAACATTTTATTATAAAAAATCATTGAAAGATTTTTTTTGATATACATATATATGAGAAAAGTAACATTTCATACTTTTAGATATTGAAATTCAAATAATAATTATACATATATTCATTAAATATGATATTTCTTTAATTTTAATTATTTCTCTTGTAGTGAAGTTTAATATTCATTTATATCATCATCATTCATTCATATATTCATTTATATTAATATTAATTTATACATTCATTTGTATTTTTTAAAAAAAATCATTACAAATGAAATGGCTGTTTTTTATTTTTATCTTTGAAAATTTAACACACACATATTTAATCAACATTCCACCAATACCAATTGTATAAAAATCATAATAATAAGATGCCAAGAAATCATTAAACTCACTTTTTACAACGTCCTCTTCATTAAAAAGTTTCACTGCTATAAAAACTAACGAGATAATCAAAAAAATCGTAGTCCGTTGTCTAAAAAATAAAATGAATGAGAGAGAATTTCGCAGTTCAATTCTTAATCTGCTTTGTTTGTCATACATTGTTTGAATTTTTTGACATTATTTCTCAACATTAATCATTTCATTTCTGGAATAAAAATGGATCACGCCTCTTGCAAACTACCATATAAACACCATAACTTTTCAAAAATAAAATTAAGAATACTTGTGATACTAGAATATCTTTTACGAATATTATTGAATATTTCATCTCATTTTCACCTCTTTTAATTCTTTTTTAATAATCTTTGTTGTTCGCCAGTTATTTTCTCTTCTTATATTTTGTTTGCTTATTCCAGTCTCTACTCTTTTTGTTATTCCTGTGATTTTCTTCATTTACATAACTATTTTAATTTGTTTGTTTATAATTCTAGTTAATTTTTAAATTTGTAAAGTTATTTGAAATATTTGAATTATTTTCACATTAAGTACGTTTTACTACCATAAAACATAAGTACTTGTTTTTTCAAAAAGAATAGGATTTTCGATTTGAATATTAACGCATTTTATCAAAATCCACTTTATTAATTTTTCATCATTACTAATTATTTGGCTTAGGTATTATAGGACTTGTTTAATTTTTATTTATTTTATTTCAAATTTTTTAAGCAAATAAATTCAGTGGCTACAGTGAATATTTTCGTTTCTTTTTTATTATTTCGTCTAAAATACTTACATTCATTTTATATATATATATATATATATATATATATATATATATATATATAAACAGGTATATATTAATTGTGCAAATTTTGTAAGAATCATATTCTAAAAGAGCACTAACGTTATGTTTAATTAATATAGATAAGTATTAATTTGTTCCCTGTTGAAATTTCCATTTTACACAATAAAATTCCCGCACATTTGGAATAGACTCTCTCATGCTACTACATAGATGTTTTATCCTGCATATATACTGTAGAGTGGCTGATGTACATATCCCAGTTCAACATTCTGCTGGCTGGCACTGGTGGGAATTAAAATAGCACCTGAGGGAAACGACAGTGGTGATGTAACGTGCCGCCATCTTCTCCCACCAAAGCGAACCACCACACCACAGCCGTATATTATTCAGGTAGCCAGAGTAAATGTAAGGCATTATATATGTGTTTATAGAAGAAAGAGAGAAACTATGTACTCAACTTAGAGTAGTATACTGGAGTATATATGAGTATAAAGGAATCTACGTTTCAACGTTTCAGGCTAGCTTAGATTTCACGCGGTCTATTTTGTTTGTGAACGGGTTTCGTACAAAAAAACAACGATAGGGTTTATCGTTGTCTATCTGTCGTTTTATCAGAGAACTGTTCAAGTTTCAGGATTGTTTCACTTAAACAATTTATATACCTTATATACAGGATATGTAAATTATTGTGCTTGCTTTGAAAACATGAATTTTCTTCATGTAATTCAACATGAAGTTTTCTTTTAAAAGATAACAAAATTCTATAACATTATTTCACATTTTACAAATATTAACGTCTCTATATTTCTAAATTTTATTATCATTTTTAAAATATATATAAAAATATAATACAATACGTCTCTAAGATAAATATTGCAATATATATAGATTGAAATAAAATATCTTTAATAGAAATATGACTTTTGTGATAATCTTGTCTAAAAGATAAAACGATTTAAAATAAATGTATTCAGTCATATGTAAATAACGTTGAAATTTCAGGATTGAAAAACACTCTATTTAAAATAAAACTCTTAATAATAGATATTTAAAAAAGCATGAGGTCTTGACATATATAACATTTTATATGTCAAAAAGATAACATAGCATCTCTTTACAGTTAATAAAGTACGTGACATATCTAAATTTCTCACTGTAGAGCCAATGTAAAGAAAATATATTCACAAAACTCTCTAAAATGTATTTTTAAGTATTTATGATTTTTTTAATCAGCTTTTAACAAATTTTATCATTTAAAAAAATGTGTTTACATTCTATTCCAAAAGTAACCAAACTTAATTTAAATAAACGGTATTAGTAATGTTCTGTATTTTGAAATGAAAGTATTTTTTTGTTAACATTTTATTTATAACTATGTTTGATTTGGTTGAAATTCAGTACAAATATTATTAATTAAAATAATAAATATGATAGTACTTTTTATAATACTAGTCGAAAAATCAGTATGCAACAAACAAAAATTTAAAAATAATTTAAAAAAAGCTGCGAATGTTGAATGAAACTTATAGGAAAGCATCTTTATCACGAATTATAGTTCAAGATTGATAAATTAAATTTAGAAAAGATAATTATTTAATCAGTTTTGATTATAAACAATTTTGGGAAAAATACATGAATTAATCAAAAATGATTTTTATAAGTCAGTATGATTAATTAATGATGTTAGTAAATCTAAAAATTTGCAAATAAAAAAAATCTGCACGTGATTTGTTCTGTACAAATACATTATTGTAACATTTGCATTCACCCTATTTGTTTGATTTTGTATTTCGCAACTATTTTCTATTTTTAATAGTATTTAATAATATTTATTCTAGTATTTTTAAATTGAAAAAAAAACTATTATCTACTTAAAAAACAATATAGGTTAAAAGTAATTATGGATTTCTAAGAAGAGAATCTTTTTTCAAATAAACATTTTTAAAAGTAGTACATGCTATCCAAATCCGTACCAAATAATGAGACCGAACAATGTTACTATACATTGAAAATTGTTCATACCCATGGAAAATGGTAACACATTTTTACTGTCAACAGAACAACACCAAAAAAATATGTGTACATGTACATACCTGCGGGTTTCGTGTAAATTTTTTTAACCATATTGTTACAACATCCTAGTGGATATGTTTATGGAAAAAGTAAATAACGTGTTATATACGAGGTCGTTTGATAAGTCCGTGTAAATTCCGAAAGATGGCACCACTGGTGCATATCGAGGTTATTTTTAATTAGTAGCACCTCTTGGAAGAACACACATCAAGTTTCAGCCATATCGGTCTATTCCTTTGTGTTTGACAATCGTTGGAATCAAGGAAATCGAGTGATTGTCAAATAATGGACGAAAAAGAATTTCATGTGTTGATTAAACACTACTTCATTAAAGGCAAAACGCCTCAGGAGACTAAACAGAAGCTTGATAAACATTATGGTGACTCTGCACCTTCGATTAGTGCGGTTTATAAGTGGTTTCAAAATTTTCGGAGTGGCCATATGAGCACAAGAGACGCTGAACGTTCTGGACGCCCTGTTGAGGTCACCACTCCAGAAATCATTGATAAAATCCATGATATGGTGATGGATGACAGAAGAGTGAAAGTGCGTGAGATTACTAGTGCTGTAGGCATCTCGTGTGAACGGGTACATAATATTTTGCACCAACATTTGGACAAGCTATTCGCCAGGTGGGTGCCGCGATTGCTCACGATCGACCAAAAACGAGGTCGTGTGAAGTGTTGCAAGAACGGTTTGCAGCTGTTTCAGCGAAATCCGCAGGACTTTAAGCGTCGTTTCATCACTGTAGATGAAACATGGATACATCACTACACTCCTGAGACCGAGAGCAGTCTAAACAATGGGTTATCAAGGGGGAATCTGCTTCGAAAAAGGCGAAGACAATTCCTTCGGCCGGGAAGGTTATGGCGACTATCTTTTGGGATTCGCAAGGAATAATCTTTATCGAATATTTGGAAAAGGGTAAAACTATTACAGGTGCATATTATTCATTGTTATTGGATCGTTTGAAAACCGAGTTGCAAGAAAAACGTCCCCGATTAGCCCACAAAAAAGTCCTCTTTCATCACGACAACGCACCAGCTCACACCTCAGCAGTTGTGGCCGCAAAACTAATGGAAATAGGGTTCCAAATCGTTTCACATCCCCCCTATTCTCCAGACTTGGCTCCATCGGACTATTATTTGTTCCCTAATATGAAGAAATGGCTCGCGGGAAAAAGATTTTATTCGAACGAGGAGGTGATTGCAGGAACGAATGACTATTTTACAGACTTGGACAAATCCTATTATTCGGAAGGGATCAACAAACTAGAGCAGCGTTGGATGAAGTGTATAAGCCTAAAAGGAGACTATGTTGAAAAATAAAAACGATTTATTCAAAAAAATGAAGCAGTTTTTATTTTTACACGGACTTATCAAACAACCTCGTATTTGTGTTATATGTAAATAGATATTTTCATTTCGTATAATTTTTTAAATATCGTTCAATATGATCTGAAGTTTGGATTCAGTTCACAATTCTTGTTATATATTATATATATATATATGTAATGTCAATGTTATTTTCAATGGAGAACATTTATGAATGAAATAAATCCGCTTAAAACTTTTAACATTAATTGATAATTAAAACGTTTTCATGGAATAATCGAAAGTGAATATACAGATTTCGTACTAATGATCAAACAATATTTTTCAGTACTTTCCATAAATATGTTTACTGAAAAGTAAGCGATGAAAACAATATGAAAATTCTCAGTAAAATTTAACTAACGATTAACATTTGAGAAAAAAAATCTTGTTCTTTATGAAAAACGAAATTTATCGTTTTAATAAATTTTCTTCTTTTTTTTTCCTCCAAAGCAACGGATTTTTCGTCGGTAAATACGCATTTCACTAGAGAAAATTCATTATTCGCGTATGTACAAACAAGTAAACACGATGATGTGAAAAGATCAAGCGTTTCCAACGTAAATCATAAAAGATGGTACTGGAAAAACAACGGCGCTGAAAAATTATACATTCCCTTGAATAAGCACTATTATTGTCTACCGTTTCCAGACTTCTGCGTTTTTTTTCTATTTTATTTTATTACATCTCTACTTGAATGAACGTATATAGGGATTTTAATGTTGTTTATTTGAGAAAAAATAAATGTTATTTTTTGTTCTTGAATTTTACTTATCTCTGTGGTACTATTCGTTTATTTATAAAACAGATTCTAGTACAAGAAATTAAATAGTTAATAAATTTAGTGCATTCAGAATGCTTTTAATTAAAAGTAGTGAACTATTATAAAAAAATATTTCTTATTGTAATTCAATAATATATTTGATGTATAATTTTAAAAATAAACTTATCAACTTGATAATTTACATTTTCTATTCTCTTTGTCAATTACGTTAAATATTTCAAAGAAATAAAGTATTTTGCTGGGGTTTTTTTCTAAAAATAATGTAAATACAATTCAACATTTACATATTTTTATAATATAAAATGTACACACATATACACTCTTACAGATCTTACACACACATACTATTAACGAATATGTTTTATGCTTTTTTAATTACAAAAAATATATTCAGTAAGGCTGTAATTTCTTTATAAGTTTCTCAATATATATTTGTTTAATGTAAATGAAAATTATCGATTTTCAAAGAATTGAAAATATGGGGGAATGATTCCTGTTAGAAGTTATATATTTTCTTTTTTAACTCGTATTTAAAAGAAACAAAACATTATATCAAAATATCATTTATTCTTTTTCTCTTTAATCACAAAATCTGCTTAAACTTTCGACAAATTCCTAATTAAAGACATTTTCAAAAGATATAGAAAGTAAATATTCTGTATCTTTCTTTAAAATATAATTAAAAACTCATTCCAGATCTATGAAAATTAATTTATTTATTTGCGGGTGAGTAAACAAAACATTGAAATTAATTAAATGTAAATAAACATGAAACGTAGATTTTCAAAATATGTTTATAAATGTAAGTACATTTTATGTTGAGTATAATACATGCCAAAGATATACAAAACACTGTGTTTGTCGTTCCATTTATGTTTTCGTCGAACGACAACGTTTCTGTAATTTTCGTTCGTTTTAATTAAGTGTATAGAAAACGGGTGTCGAAATGGAATAATTCGTTAATTGATAAAGTTGAATTAAGATGAGGATGACGAATGAGAGATGGATGGATGTCGTCGAATATTCGACATTTTAAATAGAAAGGGGCGAACAACCCTATTGTGTGATCTGTTCTGTTAGGAAAATCCGATCTCATAACAATGTTACTATAATGATGGAAACCTTTTGCGTGGTAATGCATTGTGAGCTTTTCCTTATGTTTATTCATTCGAAGCGTATTAAAAGATCGGAAATTCATAATTTAACTTTAAAAAAAAAAGTATAATGAACGATATAAATATATTTTATTTACACACTTATTCTTGGAATCGATGTATGGATTTCGTTTTTCGAATTCAATTTTAAAATTATTCTCAGATAGATTTGTTTTATAACGGTATATATTGTTTGCTCTCTTGTTCAATATTATATTTTAGATGGATTTTTTATATTTATGTCTATATTAAGAATTCCGATAACTAATGACGTATTTTAAATAAGATACATAAACAAGTTTGTACAGAAGTTTTTTTTATTTTTTAATCAATGATAACTGTCATTATTATCTGATATTTTTATCTCATCTCCAAAGATTCAATGATACGTTTAAAGAATTATGACTGTTTCAAGAGAAAAATTACTAAAAAGAATTTTTGACTTCATCAATATTTGGATTTTTTTCCCAACAACTAAATACTCAGACAATCTTATCAGATAATAATCAGATGGAGATATGTCCAGTGAGTAGATAAAATGTGGTAACACTTTCCATCCCAACTCTGATTTTCTCCTGGGTGATTATTGTTGAATGTTATTTCTTGTTATCGTGCTACAAGATGACACCTTTTCTGTTAACTATTTGAAGCATAGTGGTTCTATGGTAACCATCTAGTTGGAAATAATTTTCAGCTTATTGCACAGATCTCCCATCATGAAACTACCCTTTTCACATAGTTCTACCGAGAGGTCTTGTGGCATAGTAGTTCCAACATGAAATCACGTCATAATTATTATATTATTAGTAAAAAAATAAGGGTGTTCAAAAAATTATAATAATTTACTTCAAAGGGTTAATCAACACAGGTCGTTGCTGATAAACAGTTTTTGCTGTCTATATACTTCAGTTGCTATGGCATGTCCAGATTTCAGTAATTAAAATATAATCATTCCATGGAAATTCCATCAAATTTATAAAAGACTAATTTTCAGAGTCAAATTGGGCTTTAATGTTATAACTGAAATTTGATTTGGTAAAAACTATTGCTTACTTCGTTTCAAATTAGTGTATAAAACTCATTTTTCATCTCCTGTTACAATCATATGGAAAAATGGCTCTCTGTTATGCCTCATTTGTAACAAATTATAAATTATTATTCCCTTTTTTGTTGGTTAAAGACAGATCATGTAAAATCAATTTACCTCTTTGAAAACCTTGAGTATACACCATTAACATTTCACAGATATCTAGTTAAACTCAAGTTGTGACAATTCCTCGATGGTCAATTTTGAATCAGACACAACATGAGATTTTAAGACCTCATTATCAAATTCAATGTCATTTTCCATAATTTTTTTTAAACCAACGTTGACGTTTGCGAACTTCCAACAAATTACCATAGATATCACATTTTTTTAATTGTAGTTGTCTTCAGTCCACAGTGAATATAGAACAGATTATGGATTTAAGTGCCATTATTTTGTCGCAGTAAATGTAATTTAGAAATTAAATTACAGACAGAAAGTTGAATGTTGAACGTGCACAACACAACAAGACACTGATGTGAAATATCGTGCTAGTCAAGTATGGAACATTTCTAAAAATAGATGCATCATTAATTATTGGAATCTCTAATACAATCGATCTATGGTGTAGTGGCTAGTATCACTATTTGTTATGCAAGAGAGGTGCGTTTGATTACCAACCTGAGAAATAGAGCAGATGGGGTTCTTTAGTCGTGGTAAAGAAGTAAATTTTAAATGAAAAATCCACTCACTAACCCGCTTTATCATCGTGATAAGCATAATCAAGTACCAATGAATGGCAACATTTAATGATGCTTTTGTCCTTTATTTGGCTGATATAAATTAATGATATATATAATATTCAAATAATAATACATTATAGTTAGCAAAAATAATTTATTACTCACATTTTTAAAATTACCTTACATATCGTTAGTTTTTGATAACTCTGCATCAGAGAGGAGAAAATGTTGTTTTATTTAAAAATATCCGTACTCTCGGATATTTAATGTTCTAGTCAGGTTATCATTTCGGTATTGTTTCAAAAATACTAAGACTCCGTTTGAATGATTTATTCATTCGAATAAATCAAAGAAGCATGACGATTTGTAACGAATTGTTGAAGCACGAATAATTTTAAAAGATTTTAACTTTACTTGTAAATAACAATACGAAGAATAAAATAACAACGAGAAATAATCAAATAAACATATCAATGAACATTTCACAGTCAAATGAATACATTACGGGTTCCCTTCCGTAACAGCAACTTCCCGTAAGATGCAAATAATACCTAAATCAACATAAATATTATATTTTAACTCGAGTACCGGATGTTATCGCAAACAAGAAAGTCTCTTACTCCGCATATTTGTTCTATAGCATAGTAGCTACGTATAGAAAAAGGAAGAAGAGGTACGAAACATGTATTGGAGTGCAAGTGTGCACGGGAGGATGATAATGAGACGCCGTCGTGTCTGTCGGTAAATACTCTCAAATTAATTAAAATATCTGGAAATAGTACATAGAGGTTCGTAGAAATTAAACAAATATCTCCGTCGGACATAACAATATTCATAAACGTGTACCAGAAATGCATGATATTTATTCGACAGTGGCGTACTGTATAATTAAGGCGAACATTTTCGTTGGATATCTAGAAATTTGCACATTCTTTCAGAACACGAAATGCTGAACAGTGGAAAAATTTAATTGTCAACACGTAGATGTGTTTTAATTTATATACAAATATTTACATGGAGATGCGGTTTATTAGGTGGCACGTCGTGTGGTAAACTCCACAAAAATTCTCGAGAACAAAATATTTTTATGAAAAAATTCACTTCTAGTTTTGTAACATGCGGAAAAGTTTCCAAACATTTTAAACGAAAAAAGGTTTAATTTTTTATTTCACTGTATTCAATTGAAAATCGCACATATTTTGAATTTCTAGGCTCGTAAAAACTCTCAGATTTTTTTATTACTGAAATTATTTTTTTAATCAATTTCATGCACTTACTTTTTTAAATACTTTTTTCAACTAATTCAATTTGTAGATTTTTAGTAATAAAAAATCATTTCAAAGAAATTAAAAGTACTTTAATTATGTATTAAAAAAATAGCCTCTTCTTGCAACCACCGTAATATTTTAATCGACTTGAACTTTTGAACAAAACGCAACGCATAGCTAAAAAGTTTCTCGATTACTTAACCGAATGAATACTATAATATGCCCACTCGTTGAATTGTAAGGAATGTTCCATCTCATCCATCAATGTAGACCGTATATCAAAGAGTTAAATTTATTCTAACCACTCCGTGTTCATGTTTTGTTTGTTTGCTTCGACGAAAATGTAAAATTGAAAATCAAAATGGTGAACAAAAGTCTTGAACTACTTAAAAATTCCTCTTAGGCAAAAATATTCTTTGTTGAATACGTCGATACAACAGACACTTGTATAAACATTATAAAATATGGACTACTCGCGATAAATAATTTCTGAACGTCTATTATACATTCATGTAGAATAACGAATGTGCATCTTTTACGGCATTACTTGTGTTCATGCTCGCCGAAGAACTTGTAAAGTCTTGTTGAAAAGTTTTCGTTCTGTGCTATATGTATATCTACGTGTATTTTCCATTATATATATATATATATATATATATATATATATATA
Organism: Neoneuromus ignobilis; assembly: GCA_029203775.1. NCBI lineage: Eukaryota > Metazoa > Arthropoda > Insecta > Megaloptera > Corydalidae > Neoneuromus > Neoneuromus ignobilis. The sequence continues at coordinate 21,002,975 of CP092096.1, read as the reverse complement.
TATATATATATATGTATAGGTTGTACAAGCTCGCATACAAAATTTAACAATGCGTAACAAAACTCTTTCGAGGTATTATGTGGTGTTATGTGTAAATTATCTCGAATGCCATGAAAATTTTATTAAGAAACATGGAATTTCGCGGTAAATATATTCTTAACCCTTTTAGTTGTTTCGAATAATTTCTAAGATATTCGACTTTTTATGTTTTTCGTTACGCGCCGTGTGGTTTATAAATACTGAATTATTTAAGTGTACTCTGCTTCGTTTTCAAACCATCCCGTGTACATTCCTCCTCGAAGGTGTTGTATACCTAAACAGGTGTGTTTGTTTACATGCTTGTTATTTATTTATCGAGTCGTTCTGACATCGAATCTTTTAGAGAGAAAATGCTTATGTATATATGTTGAATATTATTAACTTCGTTGTTATTATTTATTTAATGTTTATGGTTATAAATAACTGCTTTGAGAGAAAAAATTAACAAGTTTACTTACTTGTAACAAATTATTATAGTATTATATTTTAGTATGTGCTTTCAGCTAAATATATTTTTTTATCAAATATTTATCACGAATTTATAAAAAAGTGTTTTAAATATTTTTTGAATAAATCGACAAATAAAATTATAGAATTGTATAGAAAAGTCACATGCAAATGAAGATAAAAAACACATAATATAATTGACAATTTTTTTGGAATTGTAGCAAATCCACTTTCATACAAATGAACTGTCACTCCAACACTACAATGTATTAAAAAAACATTCAATATATATTTTTTTATTTATTTTCTTTATTTATAAGCTGATACGCATTTTGATGGCAACACTATTTTCTTCAGAGCTTTGCAAAGATTTTGTAAAGCAGCGCTCAAACGATTTATAAACATAGGATGTTTTTTAAGTGTGATAGAAATTTAAATTGAATCCCTGTCGAAAATTATATCTAACCTAAAACACTCTTTACCATGCCTTTATGTATATACATACACACAAATGTGTATATAAAAAGTGTTTTTTTTAAGTTAAATAGAACTTTCGATAGGGATTCAATTTAAAGTTCTATCACGCTTAGAAAAAACATTCTATAGTAAATAATTATTAAAAAAATTTTCAATATCTTGTGATGTTGAGAAGATAGATCATTTGTGTGAAAGAAAATTAATGGAAATATTTATTATTTCAGAATAATAAAAGAAATAGTCTTTATATTTATTTTTATAATTTATGTTTTGGTTTGATTATTTAAATATAAAATCACATTGACAAATAAACACATTCTTTTTAATTTATACTTTATCATTAAACTCATTCAACCAAATGTTATTTTTTTCTTCTTTAATCTCCGATTTGAAAACAATCCGTTCTAACCAATTATCACTGAACATTTATCTTGATAAATAATCTTCAATAAAAATAGCTAATTTACTGAAAAGAATTAACTCAAATGAAGTATATAATTAAAATATCATTAGCGTGGAATATCTTATATCAGCAAGTTTGTGCTTTTGTGTAAAGATATGATTATTAGTGGAAGCAGTTGACCTTAAAGAAGGGTTGTCGTAGACAATAATGGGTTGTGTACAGTAGGCTGAGTGTGAAAAGGGACGAGCGTCGGTGTGTAGACGCTTCGGTACGCTCAACAGGGGGTCAAAACGTCGACGCTCGTGCCGGACACAGGAGCGGAAGTCGACGGCTAAGTATTTCCGGACTACAGCAGCGTAATGTCTCAGCAGGATTACGTACACCTTTTCAACTGACTTTTGGTACGTTTTGAACACTGACGCGAGGTCGTTAATAATTGATTCATCTGTACAGTGTTTTTTTCACAATTTGAATAGCGGCTCGCTTGTGTTACCTAAAGGTTTTTGTTTGTGAATGTTGTATGAGACGAAAAAAACGAAAGTTTGTTTTGTTGGAATTGAAAATTAGTTGTTTGTGTTGTAATAATAAATACTGGAAATTGTTCATATTTTTGAATGTTATATTTTAATTAAAATGATTTAAACATTTTTTATTGTCGTAAATAATATTTTTAATATTTTATACAGCACTAAATAATTAACTAAAGAATTTATATAATGTTAAAAAAAATGTTTAGTATTAAAAATGAATATAAATAATATAGAATATTGATATTGAACATTGTTCGAATTTTAAATTTTATTCTTGAATTTTACTTTTTAAAATTTTATAAAAATGTTAATATTAAAATAAGTTTAATAAATAAATAAATTTTCAAATATTTAGAAAACATAATTTTTAATTTTTTTAAAAAATATCTAGATATTTGCAATAATTTGGATAACTACAGTAAATAATACCAGATATGTTCTGTGTAGCAAAATATTAAAATTATATATTTAAGCTAGGTAAATGTATGAACTAGAATTTAAAAAATTCAAATAAAATTTCCTCCAATATATGTTTATTATGCTATAATGATTTTTATCGAATATTCATTTACTGTTATCTAGTGTAGAAATATTAATTAATTTCAAATTTTCAAACTTTTATTATCAAATATTAATACATATTATATTTTATGCCATATGGGTTTTCTCTTATTTTTGATATGTTTGTTCATATTGCATTATTCATTATATCTTTTCGGTTTTAATATATAAATACATACACATACACACACATTATATATATATATATATATATAAGCGTATATATTGTGATTATTGAACGTTTGGTCCGAAAGAGATATATGGAAAAAACAGTCACCGAACCGTTATTCCTAAGAACAAGGAACAAAGCAGTACCGTTAACATAATAATCCAGAAAACCCAATAAAGAAAGCTGTGGACATTTCAATTTTGCGAAATTCCTTTTTTCACCCGTCACTCTCACACCCTTGACTCATGCATTATTGAACGGGGATTGGCCACGGTTATGTACTACGTATAGTGTGTGCTCAGGGTGGATACGGGGTCAATTCGGCAAACAACAACTCGCCCGCGTCATAATATCGATAGCTCGACGTGGTATGAGGACAAGAGACGAAAAAAACTACATATTCAGCATTTTTTGTTTATGTGCGCCGGACGATCTCTGACCTCCAGGCAGGCAACCGTATCGCCGTGATACAACCGACCATTCACTCGCGCCAGCCTCACTTTTATCCCAGTCTCTAGCAACGAAAACTGTTTGCCACTAGCGACCTACTCTTATCGAATCGTGTTTAGATGTGGACGTGCATCCTACATACATATTTTATGGATGTGTGGGTAAATATATATATATGTACATTCACACATACGTACATTTATATATAGGGAATACTCAGCAAGTAACATATGTAGTGTATCATTCTCTTAATCATAATATTTAATATCTTAAAATGTTGAATAGTAATCAATACATGACTCATAATTAAATTATTCTGTTAATGTATTTTTATACTCAATTTAAATATATTAGTTCTATCGAAAAGTTCTATCCGTTTTTCATGCAAAAAAATAATAAATTTTTATACTGGAAGCTAAAAACTCATCCAGTATCTTTTTATATCTTCATCGTCATTATTTTTTCCATTTATAAAATTTTATTCAACCGAAAATAAATGGCAGTCGAAAAATGTTATATCTGGAAAATATACTGGGTGACTTAAAACCTCCAAACCATGTTTCACTATTATTTTTTTTTTGGATACTTGACAATATTTTTCCAAATTAAGGGATTATACGCAGTTAGAAATTTCAAAAAACGATTTTTTTTTGGCATTTTCGGAATGCACATATATTTGAGTATATTCTCTGAAAATTTGAAGTAAATCCGATAAATATTTTCGGACATACACCTGAATTTGTAAAAAAATTTTTAACTATGTGTAAACTACTTCCGAAACTTCAAACGCGTTTATCTCAAAACGGTGTTTTCATAGTCGGTGATCTCGATATCTCAGAAATGGCTGAACCGATCGGTCTCAAATTTTCACACAATCTTCTCAAATATATTCCTCAGGTATTGAACGAAGGAATAAGGTTTACAAAAATTATTACTATTTTTTTTAAACAATTTGGAGCGAAAATTTTAGTAAAAAACGAAAAATTTTTTTCAAGTAGACGCCATTTTGTCAAAAATGAAAATTTTTATTATTCCTTCGTTCAATACCTGCATTAATCTATCCTTTAAAAGAATTGACCATATTTTTTGATTTCAAATAATCCAAACCGCCGATATGGAGATCACCGCCAAGCGCCTTTTTTTGGAGGTCGTTCGGGACATCGTCTGCAGGAGCGGTGCACTTCAATATTTTTTTATGATCGACATGTTATTTTATTCTTGAAAGTAGGATCTATTCAAATAACCATAATTTGTAATTGCAAAATAAATACTGTTTCTAAAAAAAATTCCTAAAAAAACGTCGTTTTTGCGCCTCGCAAGTGCGTATAACCCCTTAAACTCTGTTTAGATGTTGATGGAGTGGATTGTCCAGCTTTGAGTATGCTTTTTTCTCACTGCATTTTTATATGTGATCTACTTTTTATCTCTAGTTATAGGTCGTTCCAAAAATTGATAATTTTTATTGCGTGAAGGTAGAGACGAACAAACAGTTATAAGATCGTGTTTGTTTTCAACAATTATTTCATTATAAAAGTTTTATACTCATATTGCATACTTATATAAATCTCTGATGTGGCACAAAATGTTTTCTAGAGCATGGTTTGGTTTTTCTGTCCAGTTTCTATTCTTAAATTTTTCGAAATTTTATACATATCTTTTCAAATACTGTATTTGTTCCAAATACTTTTATATCAAATTTCTATACATTCATGTATCGATTTTTCCTTGTTGATATTCGTAAATTATATAGAGTACCGTAAATCAACTTTATTAGAGTATTGTGTTATAAAATCTTTGTATTTTATAACATAATGCTCTGGCGATGATAGCATTGTCATCGAAATGCACATAAGACTGTTGTTATAAAAAATAAATTGAACAATAAATGATTATTAAACATTTTATCACATCTCGTGATGTTAGAGGGTGATAATTTGTATGAAACTGCATTCTCCACAGTTCAAAATAAATAGTTAAAATTAATTACATTAATATAAATTGAAATACGTATCAAATGACACATACAATCACTATTTCTAAACCTGAAATCACAGGATTACCAATAACGAAAAGACACCCTGTTGTTATTTTCCTACCATTCCCTTACGTACGTCTGTATGTGTGTATTGTCTATTTTTATCAGTTACCTCGGATCAGTGATGCAGGAGGCAACAACTTTGGCAATATAAATATATACAACATATATACACGAGGTTGCTTTTATGCTATCATCGATCTATATCGAAAGAACGATAGTAAAAAAGTGAGCTTTATAGACTGGAACTATTGAAAATGTATATTTCTTCATTGAAAACATTTTAGTTTTTTATTGAAACTGTTTCAAGTTTATATATATATATATATATATATATATATATATATATATATATATTTATATAAATATAGATATAGATATATGTATGTATATATCAAAAAGCTCATTTCAAATTTTAATAGAATTTCAAATATAAAAGAACAAGAAAAAATACTTTGTCTTGTAATCGAACATTAAAATGTTAATGTTTTTTACTTTTATGTTGCAAGATTCTTGAATAAAATTCAAGTATTGAATATAAATAAACTGTTTTGTAGTCGTGTAAAGTATTGTTCTCAATTATGTTATTATAATTTAACATGTATGATCTTTATTTCACATTACTACATATATATATATATATATATATATATATATATATATATACCATCTTCATCATCCTTTCTCTATCTATTACTGTATGAATGTACCTTCCAAAAATTTCCACTCTGACCGATCCAACATCTTCTTCTTTCAATCTAATCCAATGAACTTCCTTATATCTCTGCTACATTTATCAACGAGTCTCTTTCTGGGCTTTTTTATATATTATATATAAATACCCAATCAATAACTTTTCTTGTTCATCGCTGATTCCCTCTTCTTGCTATATAATCGACCTATTTTCAATATAAATTTATTATTTTTGCTATAACATCTATATCTCTTATTTTCTTTCTGATCCAATTTTTTAACTTCCTATCTTTTCGTATTATCCCTAATATACATCTTTTCATACTTGTTTGTGTTATCCTGAGTCCCTGAATTATTCTGACATTCAAAACTCATATTTTACTATCAAAGATGAAAATAGATAGGATACATTAATTAAAAACTTTTTTTTGAAAATTAAAGGAATATTTGATTTCACAATAGGTGATTTTTTCTTAACTGACACTATTTTATTTTTCCACTCCTATTTACCTCACCTGTAATTTTTTTTAATGTTAATGACTTATTCTCTCTCTTTCTCTCTCTCTCTCTCTATATATATATATATATATACCATCTTCATTAACCTTTCTCTATCCATTACTGTATGAATGTACCTCCCAAAAATGTCCACTCTGACCGATCCAACATCTTCTTTTTTCAATCTAATCCAATGAACTTCCTTATATCTCGGCTACATCTATCGATGGGTCTCTTTCTGGGCTTTTTTATATATTATAAATAAATACCCAATCAATAACTGTTCTTGTTCATCGCTGATTCCCTCTTCTTGCTATATAATCGACCTATTTTCAATATAAATTTATTATTGTTGCTACAACATATATCTCTTATTTTCTTTCTGATCCAATTTTTTAACTTCCTATCTTTTCGTATTATCCCTAATATACATCTTTCCATACTTGTTTGTGTTATCCTGAGTCCCTGAATTATTCTGACATTCAAAACTCATATTTTACTATCAAAGATTATATAATTAAAAACTTTTTTTTGAAAATTAAAGGGATATTTGATTTCACAATAGGTGATTTTTTCCACTATTTAAATTCCACATATTTTATTTTTCCACTCCTATTTACTTCACCTGTAATTTTTTTTCATTATAATGACTTATTCTCTCTCTCTCTCTCTCTCTCTCTCTATATATATATATATATATATATATATATATATATATATATATATATATATATATACAAATCCTGAATCTATCAAAAAATGTTATTTTAATATTATATTTTTGTTCCAGGTATGAAAATGTTTAATCATCTGTAATTTGTAAGTAATAATTAAGTTAAATATTTTTAATTTAAGAAATATCTGTTATTATCATTAACATTGATTAAACTATTATTGAAGATGGTGATTTGATACGGTAGTCATTATTTAAAATAATATTTTATCAAAAATATTTTAAGATAACCAATACAATTGTAAATCAATTGAGCTATTTTTCGTTTTAATAAAATCACTGCTTTTATATTTTGATTCAAACTTGTTTTTATTTATCATTAAAGCAGTATTTAAACCTGTTATGTAATTTTTAAATATTAATATAATTTATATTTATGTTTAAATAATTATTTTCCTTACAATATATGTAAATTTCACTTAATAAAAATTGATAAAAAAACATTTAAATGGTCGTACCAAGATAACATGTTTATTAAATTATTTTTTAATTAAAGTTAAAACGATTTGACATTTTATGACATTCGAAAACATGATAATGAAATGAACTTCTTTTGTATTTCGTGTATTGTCATTTTTAAAAATATTCAAAAAAAATGAATTAACTCCACTCTCAATGAACTCCCATTGTATAACAGAACATAAAATGTTCATAAAAGCCGTAGTGGTATGTAAAAAAGAACACGTTTCTAAATGGAAAAAAAGAATTTAAAAGAACACTTTCCACATAATCGATACGCAAATTTGGAGACATAAAAAAAAAACACCTTAAGCTAGTGCATCATCTTTTTTCAGTACGCGCGCGTTCCACGGAAAAAAAATTACGACCGAGTGACACAGATAAACGTGCCGCACCGCCCGCATTGCCACCATCGACGCAAATACGCGTGTAAAGACACCGCCCCGGTCGCTTTTTTGAATACGAACGCACAGTTTAACAGATTTAAAGATATCGTTTCGATAGTACAGCACTGGTGTCCGCACTCGAGCGTTCATCAAAGGCAGCTTTTTATTTGCGTTCGTTCGGAAAAATAAATATAGAGCATTTTTGTCTGCCGACTGTGTTGGGTCGGATGGACGTACAAGTTAACGGCAAAGAAGTAAAACGGCTCTTTGCGCATTAGGGTTCAACGCCAGGCTTTCTTTTCGACGGTTTTCGTTTTCTGTAAAATGTTTCGTATTTTTTCCGTCGGAATCTCGTATTTATTTATTTTTTTACTTTTGTAACAATATTGGTATTGATATATATATTAATATTAAAACAGTATAGAATCAAATGTTATCTTTGATTTTTTTATTTATTATATAGTTAGAAAAAAGAGATTTTTTTTTAATATAAAATTTATCAGTTATATAAACGTAAATCAATCATGGCTGTAAATTTAGCACCATTATGTTCAGAGTAAATGCATTCTGTTTCTAAGACTTCAACAAATATTCGAATTAAACTTTAAATTCAACTATGAACGAGTAACATTGCTAAATTGTTTTCAAAGGTCATAAATCGTTGAAATTTGTCACGGGAACAATGAAGGGCTGTGGTAGAGAAGTTCGGGAATAAGATATATTAGTCATATATTTATTAAGAGTGTTGGTGAAAAGGGGAATGGTATCTGAGATATCTACAATAAACGGCAAATGACATTATTCATGTGGAAAGGAAAGCTGATGGATGAAAAGAACAATTGACTTGTATTAGGAAATAATTATTGTATATAAATTTAATAAATATTTAACAGAAGTAAAGTAAGATAATTTTTAAAGTTTAATTTGAAAATATACACAACATAATTTGAAATCATTCATTTTCTATTTTTTTTAAGTTTTATTTTAAAAACATGATTTTTACTACTGTATTTAATATTATTTTCATTTTTATGAATTTTAAAATATCGTATTTTGACAGTAAAATTCTATATTAAATTTTATATATATATAGAGAGAGAGAGAGATAGAGAGAGAGAGAAACAGAAATGTCTAACATAACTAAAAAAAAAATTTAAAAATGAAACAAAAATGTCTATAGTGTAAGGTATTTATTTTACTTAAGGGGGTATTCTAGTCTAGAATTTCGAAAAAATCGATTTTTTACATATTTTCAAAGTTTAGACTTTTAAGAATATGTCCTTAAGAGGATTTTTCGAAATTCGAATTATTTTCGGAGTTATAGCTATTTTTGTGACGCGCCAACCAATCCGGTCTGGCCGGAACGAATCAACTTTAAACGCGTTTTTCTCGAAACTACTTTTTTCGACACGATTGACGTGATATCTCAAGTTCTAATTATGCGATTTACTTGAAATTTGGTACAGAGCTTCCCAATATAACAGTGATTACCCTCGCGTAGAATTTTTTGAAAATTTTGTTTTCTACTATTTTTAAAAAATTCCGAAAGTTGAAAAAATAGGGCAAAAAATGACTGTTTTTTCACACTACCGCCATTTTGCGAAAAAAAAAATTTTTTTAATTTCCCTAGTCTAGAATACTACTACAATCTTCTTTTTCAATAATTTCAAAAAATTTTTGTTTCAAATGACCGGAAGGGTTGGAACCACGTCAACCAGGAGACACCTTTTTTTTTGAGCCCCCACTTTGCTAGCCTGTACCTTTTTCAATTTTGAATTTTTTATTTTTAATAATACTTTTTTATACTCTTAAAATGTCAATAAATAAATGATAAAAAATGGATAATAAAAATATTTGTTGTTTTTTTTATAGCGCCCGAAAAAACACCTAAAATTTGTGCGTCTAGACTAGAATACCCCCTTAAAGTAAACATATTTTGTTCCAAAATATTTGGTTTCTAGAAGATAGATAATTTACTTGCATTTTAATAAAATATTTGTATACATGTAGACATTTTTGCATGTAATACAAAAAAATACAAAATAAATTTTGTTTTATTTTGAATTATTCCTTTGCTTTTTATTACTTCATTTATGATTTTTGACAAGCTGTCAACAAGATTGGTCATTATTTTGATTGAGATATTTTTCCATTCAGCCTTAATTCGATTCTATATTTTGTTAAGATCTTTCGAAACTAGTTTATATTTACCAAGTTAACTTTTAACAATAATCCACAAATTTTCGGTCAGTGATATCAAGATTCATATTTTTCTTCGATTTCTCCTTATCTATTATGACATTTATTGATGAACCTCTTAACAAACTATTTTTTAGTTGACTAAATATTTTTTTAATTAAAAAAATTCACATGAATTATAAAAATGAACAACTGAAAATGAAAAACGTGAAAATTGACTAATTGATTAAAATGATCGATTCTATCTACAAATTCTACAATTATAGAAATCGATTTTTACTATTAACATATGTAGAGTGTGGAAAAATCAAAATCAAAAAATTATTAAATTATATTTTGAATTTTAAAAATTGAAATTTCTATTTTAAAAATAAAATAAATAACATTTTTGAATGAAATATATTTAAAAATATAATTTAAATCTTGTTTTAAAAATACGATTTTATATGAAATCACATTTACCAATTTTTTATATAAAAGAGATCAGTTGAAGTTATATATATATATATATATATATATATATATATATATATATATATATATATATATAAAGTATGGCATAAACTCGGTAGGAGACTAAGTAAGCTTTTTATTTGAAATTCTGTTCGCTGCATTCATGTTAATTTCGAAATTAATATGTAAAATGTTGTTCTCTCGCGGTTTTTGAAATTTAAAACTGTTAATTTGAATTTATTACATTGGTACTAGTAAACTTTATATATATATATATATATATATATATATATATATATATATATATATATAAAGTGCTTGGACGGTTATGAATATTTATCATTTCGAGAAAAATGAGAACGGGCACTGCTTGATGCTGCTAAGTGTATGGATTTGTACGATTCGTTTCAAAAGCTGCGTTGTTGTGTTATATTTTATACATTTTTTCTCGTCTTTTCCTTCGAATTCTTTTTTTATAATTTAGTGTCTTATTGCCACAACATCTCTCGCTTATTTACCGTGATTTTTTTTGAAAATGGATACCATTTTTATAATTTGAAAAAATATATTGTGTGTACAATCTTAATTTTTCAGTACGAAGTGTTGTTCTTTTATTAGTTTAACAGTATATACCTTTCTTATATATACAATATATACATTAATATATATATATATATATTTACATGAATTGTAATTTTTATATTTGTGTGTTTGTATATTTTAATTTTTGCTTGTAGACAGTGATTATTTTAATGTATTTTAATTAACATATTTCTCTTTATATTAATCTTTTCATTTAAATAAATTGCCTGGTTCTTTTTACTACGAGTTGTTTAATATTATTCAAAAGATTATTAAACATTTGAGCAATTGTGAATTAAAAGAATATTTAAACTAATATCCAATTCATTTATATGTCGTTAATTATTCGACAGACACCATCGTCATTCTTCTTTTAGCCAGTCAATTTTCACACAGAATAATAATTAAAACGACTGTGTTATTCGTTCATTTAACATTTGTTCAGCCAGTCAAACAATACTGGGATGCACAACGAGACGACAAGATGGCGCGATGCACGGCGTTAACTGGATATTTAAATTTCTGTTTTGCATTTTGAATAGGTTAGGTAAATAAGAGATACCACAAAATACGTACTTGGCATCTATGTAAAGCAGATAAGTCTATATTAAATTTATATAGTGGTCCTCGTCTTGCTTTTGTATTCTTATGTAAATAGCTTTTACATTTTCTTGAAAATTATCTGTGGCTGACGAACACTTCACTTATATTAAATGCAGATATAGGTGATTCTAAAACAGTTAATTTGAGAACATTTTAATTTATATATATATATATATATATATATATATATATATATATATATAAAATCATAATCAACATTCTTCTATTGAATATTGTATGAAGACCTCTTTCAAAATTTTCCACTTCCAGCAATTCAATACTTTTCTCTTATGCACTCATGAATTTTTCCATATTTCTATCCCATCTATTTATAACTCTCTTATATCAATAATTTCTATAGTTTATCAATGGTCATCTCTTCATAATATACATATATAACCAGCCTATTTCCATTTAAAATTTTTCAATCTTATGATAATATCCGTAATTTTACTTTTCTTGGAATTTATTTATTTCTCTTTTTCATTTCTTTATTTTTCGTCTACATATTATTTCCAACATACCTATTTCTATAATATTCTTTTTCATATTTTTCTGCATATTTCATGTTTTCATGAATGTGAATTAGTGTCTGTATTATTTGAGACTTATTTATAATATTTTTCTTATTTATATAAATTATCTACAAGATTCATATTTCAACTATGTTCTGATGTATGGTTTTATTCTCGATTTTTCAAAAAATTAAATAGTATCTGGTTTTATAGAATACTGGTTAATCATAACTAATATAATGTTTGAATTTATAAATCACTTAATTATATGAAATAATAGACTTTTCAATAATATATTGATTTTATCTCATTAGTTCTCGTTCAATGTGCAAAGGAATATATTCATACATACACATAACACTTAATTGAATTATAAAGGTTCATTGCATTTACTCTATATTAAAAGCTTTATCTTCTCAACTACGATTACATTGTGTAGTAATTTTCTAATATAAAAAAATAATTTATTATTAAAACATAGTTTATACCAAAAGTAGTAAAACGTAAGTGGTTGAAAATTGACAGATAAATAAAAATCAAAAGTAATTATAATCGATAATAAAAAGAAATAATTAGTTTTTAATAAACTTTTAATAATTTCGAATGATTTAATTAATAAATTATTATCTCTAATAATCTTTAACATATTTTGAAGACAGCTCGTGTTATTTATTTTTAGTAAATTGTAAATTGATAAATAAATTAAAAATGAAATTGTAAATTAATAAATAAATATTTAGTAAATTGATAAAAAAATCTTTAAACTTGATTATATTGTATAGCATATAATTTTATTTACAATAAAGGATTTATTTCATTTCGTATTAAATTTCAATAAAACTACCTGGTTATACAGTACTGTTGATATTTAATTTTAATGGAGTATTCTAGTCTAGACGCAAGAATTTTAGATGTTTTTTCAGGCGCTATAAAAAAACAGCAAATATTTTTACTATCTTTTTTTATCAGTTATTTATTGACATTTTAAGAGTATAAAAAAGTATTATTAAAAACAAAAAATTCAAAATTGAAAAAGGTACAGGCTGGCAAAGTGGGGGCTCGAAAAAAAAGATGTCTCCTGGTTGACGTGATTCCAACCCTTCCAGTCATTTGAAACAATTTTTTTTTAAAATTATTGAAAAAAAAGGTTGTAGTAGTATTCCCGCCTAGGGAAATTTAAAAAATTTTTTTTTCGCAAAATGGCGGCAATGTGAAAAAAACAGTCATTTTTTGCCTTATTTTTTCAATTTTCAGAATTTTTTAAAAATAGTAAAAAACAAAATTTTCAAAAAATCCTAGGTGGGAGCAATAACTGTTATATTGAGAAGCTCTGTATCAAATTTTAAGTAAATCGGTGTATTAAAACTTGAGATATCATGTTAACTGTGTCGAAAAAAGTAGTTTCGAAAAAAACGCGTTTAAAGTTGATTCGTTCCGGCCAGACCGGATTGGTTGGCGCGTCACAAAAATAGCTAAAACTCCGAAAATAATTCAAATTTCGAAAAATCCTCTTAAGAACATATTCTTAAAGGTCTAAACTTTGAAAATATGTAAAAAATCGATGTTTTCGAAATTCTAGACTAGAATACCCCCTTAATTTCTACTCTTGTAATTCAATTTTTTCTGATCTGAAAATTCACAGTAAATTACATTAATCTTATAATTCATTACACGATCATTTTTTAAAACTTTCTTTATTTTATTCTTCTAATTTTTTTCCAATTCATTCAAAATTATTGACAAAATAATATTGTCAACGAATTTTAAGTTATTAATTTTATCTTCATTTATTTTCAATCCTTTATATTTCTAGTTAAGAATACCCCCTTAATAGAAGAATACCCCCTTAATAACAATTGATACAATAAAACTTGATGTAACAATTTGATATTATCATTAATTCCATTGAATATTTAATAAATTAACGATTATTATTCTATTGATTTATATTAAATAATAATAATGACACATATATAATATGCTTTTCATAATTTATACTATGATATGAACGTTCAAGTAATATTTGATCAATTTCATTTTTGTTATTCATATTTATTTCAAATACAGATAAATATATATTTTGTTCCCCTACATAGACAAATATCTTCATTTTTAGACATTTACATTATAAATAACATTTATTTGAGTCAAACACACATGACACATGCTATAAAATTGAGAAAGTCGAAAATATGAAACGATTATGTGAATAGAAAAAATCGTAGATCTTGAGATGTGACGTTATACATGGTTTACTCAAATCTTTTTCTTCTATTTGCTCGATCTTTTCCACATTTATATTTATATACATATATATATATATATATATATATATATATATATACTTATATGAAATGTCTTTCCTCAAATAATAAATCGAACTACGAACATCGAGTAAACGACATGAACAAGCATCGATGCAAACTCAAGTAGAAAAAAAGCTTCGATGCTATGTTGGTATGTAGTGTAGTAATAACGCCACGAAAATCAAAATAAACGGCCCTGGGAACACACACTTATCCCAGAGGAACACCGTAAACGACGTAATATATCCCGTTCGCGCGGCCATTCCCGTTGTCACATGTCATAACAATAAACTATATATGCGCGAACGTATGGGGTTGGCATAAATCGGTGCCGCTACGAACCGACGAACTCACGACCCGTATACAGCATATAGTGAAGACACATGCCGCACGCAGTTACCGCCCGTCTCTTACACGTATACAGATTCATTATGTGGCCGAGTTAAACGGCGCAAAAGAGTCGGAAACGAATACGTATTCGTAACGTTTACGACTACTTGTATTTACCTATAAAATAAATAGTTGTTGTTCACTAGTCGGGTTAATTGAAACAAATGGGCTCTTTTCAAATGATCTACACATTACTGAAAATGCTCTTTTTCCTCTTATACTCTATTTTACAACGTTCGAGATTATAACACTTTAAATTAGACAATATAATTTTTAGTATTATTATTTTTTGTAAATATATATATAACCATCAGCATCTTTCTATTCACTGTTTTCATGAAAGTCTTTCTCAAAATTTTCCACTTCAACCAATCAACTATCTTTCTCTTCTTCTCCATCCCTATGAATTTTCTAATATCTCTGACTCAACTATATCTTTTTATAGATCTTTTCATATCTCCAGGTTCTCAATCGATAATGTCCTTATCGATAAATGATTTTATCTTCTTATTATATATCCATCCAATAGAAAACTCATGAAATTTTTTCCAAATTGATATCAGCCCATTTTTATTCATTTAATCTATAATTTTCCTAGAATACATAATTTTAAACTTCTTTAAGGGTGTATTCTAGTCTAGACGCGCGAATTTTAGATGTTTTTTCGGGCGCTATAAAAAAAACTACAAATATTTTTACTATTCATTTTTTATCAGTTATTTATTGACATTTTAAGAGTATAAAAAAATATTATTAAAAACAAAAAAATCAAAATTGAAAAAGGTACAGACTGGCAAAGTGGGGGCTCGAAAAAAAAGGTGTCTCCTGGTTGATGTGATTCCAACCCTTTCGGTCATTTGATACAAATTTTTTTTTGAAATTATTTAAAAAGAAGGTTGTAGTAGTATCCTTGTCTAAGTAAATTAAAAAAAATTTTTTTTTCACAAAATGGCGGCAGTGTGAAAAAACAGTCATTTTATGCCCTATTTTTTCAATTTTCAAAATTTTTTAAAAATAGTAAAAAAACAAAATTTTCAAAAAATCCTAGGCGGGAACAATCACTGTTATATTGAGAAGCTCTGTACCAAATTTCAAATAAATCGGTGTATTAGAACTTGAGATATCACGTCAACCGTGTCGAAAAAAGTAGTTTCGAGAAAAACGCGTTTAAAGTTGATTAGTTGGCGCGTCACAAAAATAGCTATAACTCCGAAAATAATTCGAATTTCGAAAAATCCTCTTAAGGACATATTCTTAAAGGTCTAAACTTTGAAAATATGTAAAAAATCGATTTTTTCGAAATTCTAGACTAGAATACCCCCTTAATTTCTACTCTTGTAATTCAATTTTTTTCTGATCTGAAAATTCACAGTAAATTACATTTATCTTATAATTCGTTACAAGACCATTTTTTAAAACTTTCTTTATTTTATTCTTCTAGTTTTTTTCCAATTCATTCAAAATTATTGACAAAATAATATTGTCAACGAATTTTAAGTTATTAATTTTATCTTCATTTATTTTCAATCTTTCATATTTCTAATTAAGTGTCATAATTCTTCTTTTAATACTGTTAAAAACATTTTTAGTAATACAGCAAAGTGTATATATATATTTTTTAAAAAAATATACACAAATACAAAAATTGCTTCATTGAAAAAAATAATTATCAGCTTTTAAAATCAGTCATTAATAGCAACATGGATTATAAACGTGCTGCCATTGAAAACCTTTAAATACATTGTCAAAATGTGTCCGCCCACGGGCCACTGCCGAGTTATTGTCGCTGTTCGTTTCCATCCGTGCGCCTTGTCAATATCACGTTATTTTCCTGCACCAGGGAATTTTTTTCGACGTCCCACCCGTCGCATGCTCACCGCTGGACTACATTTTCCATCATCGTAGTATATTTCCTCAACTTCGACCCCAACCAACAGTTCATTATTGAAATGTCGTGGAAAATACCGATATTGACATTTTTTTGATTATTTGTGTGTTTTTCTCCAGCTGTGTTAACGTACTTTTCCGAGATATTTTTTAATGGAGAAATCTCTTGACTTTATTATTGTATGAACATATTTTCAAATATGTTTACACATATCATTAGCACTTTTTGATATTATTACATCTCTTTTTATCTTTATATATATATATATATATATATATATATATATATAATATATATCGTTTGAAATAATTTTTACTTCTTTGTTTAATTTGCAAGACAATTTTTTTTGTTCAAACTTCACAGAAATATTATAAAAATATAAATCAAAATTGTTATAATTTTTATGTAAAAATAATTAATTTGTTCACATTTACTATTTTATTCTTTATAATGTTTTTTTTTATGATTTATTCATATTTCTTTATAAACCATAACAAATTATTCTAAAATATAGAAGAAAATATTTTATACTTTCATTACTAATTGTAATCGACTTGTTATCTATCAGTTTTTATTATTTATTGTAGAAAGGAAGTAAAAAATGTAGGATAAATTGAGATCTCTCATTAGTAAGACAAAATAATAATACGAACAACAAATGTTAATCGATAATTTCATTTAGGGTTTTGAATTTTTTTTGGAGACCAAACTCATTGTAATTCAAATAACAAGATTAAAGCACATTAAATTTACATATATATTGGCAAAATGATTTTTTTTTTAGAATTGTATAGTAAAGTCAGCATATCAAAAATCAACATATATATATATATATATATATATATATATATATATATATATATATATAATATAGAGAGAGAGAGAGAGAGAGAGAGAGACCTAAATGACACTAAAGAATAGTGAAGAATAATAAATGTATTTTTAAATCCTTTAGTTTCATTTGAATCTCTCTCTCTCTCTCTCTCTCTCTCTCTCTATATATATATATATATATATATATATATATATATATATATATATATATATATATATATATATATATATATATATGAGCCGTTGATTTTGAAACTGGAGCAGCTCCAATTTATATTTCTAGCTAGTTCGGCATCTTTCAAATGAAATTCATGTTGTTCCATCAAGTTGTTTTTTTCTTCGATATTACATGATGTGTCAATTTTCATATTGAGTTAATCGCATTTTTGGCACGTGTCTCTTTACGTGGATGATGAAAATAAAAAATTAAATTCTTTGTTAAATATTCCTATAAATTTGTCTCCTTAACATAGGTTGTATTATTTTCGCTACATTTATCCACGTATAAATTATACATTTTTCTCACATTCAATTCAGGTCTTAAATATTTTCTGCTTGGATTGTGAGATCTTGTATAGAGTGGACTTGCCTCACTTTCAAAATCAACGCACATTAAATTACTAGTAACAAATTTTTACTGATATTAAAAGATTTATTGTGATTTGATTAAAAACATAAATATTATGTTAATTTGTAATAAGAAATAAATTTAACTATTTTTTTCACAAAATGGAGTTACCCCACTTTCAAAATTAACGGCTCATATGACACTGATTTTCTATGACTTATATTTCGAATTTGCCAGCATAATTGATCGAAATTGTTAGTTGTAAACGAATTCTATTTATCTCCATCGTTGGATTGACAAGTCTTAAGCAGCTCTAACACGTACCTGAAGTTCTCTGATCTAGCCTCGTTGCAAATATCTATTTTCAAACCCAGATCTTTCTTACCAACTGTGATCATTGTAAGACATAAGTCATGGACAGATGTGTCTGACACTTAATATTCGAAGCGTTTTTTATCCCGAGGGGAAGCATTATATCGTGGTCTTATATATTGCTTATGTCTAATAGATAGATAATTTTATTTCAACAAAATCTGTAATTAAATTCAGATCTAGGCTATAGACTAGTCAGTTCATTTTTAGTTTTTTACCTTTGTAATAGTAAAAAATAAATCTTAATTTTTAATATAATTTCTCGATTGTTTTGGTTCTACGACCAATTTATTTTTTCAAAAATAATTTATTTTACAATACAGTTAAGGTTTATAAAGTTTTCAGTAATTATTAATTATTTATCTTTGAATACTTTGTAGTACTAGATTTTCGAGTTTTGTATTATCAAATATTTTTCTTAAAAATTAGCATTTCAAAATCTAAAAATATTATAACATTATGTTTTAAATATGGTGGAATGGTTACCAAGTTTTATTTTGTATTAAAAAATTGCAATATATGATTATTAGTAATTTTTATAAATATATATGATCTTAAGGGGTTATACGCACTTGCGAGGCGCAAAAACGATGTTTTTTTAGGAATTTTTTTTAGAAACAGTATTTATTTTGCAAGTACAAATTATGGTTATTTGAATAGATCCTACTTTCAAGAATAAAATAACATGTCGATCATAAAAAAATATTGAAGTGCACTGCTCATGCAGACGATGTCCCGAACGACCTCCGAAAAAAGGCGCTTGGCGGTGATCTCCATATCGGCGGTTTGGATTATTTGAAATCAAAAAATATGGTCAATTCTTTTAAAGGATAGATTAATGCAGATATTGAACGAAGGAATAATAAAAATTTTCATTTTTGACAAAATGGCGTCTACTTGAAAAAATTTTTTCGTTTTTTACTAAAATTTTTGCTCCAAATTGTTTAAAAAAAATAGTAATAATTTTTGTAAACCTTATTCCTTCGTTCAATACCTGAGGAATATATTTGAGAAGATTGTGTGAAAATTTGAGACCGATCGGTTCAGCCATTTCTGAGATATCGAGATCACCGACTATGAAAACACCGTTTTGAGATAAACGCGTTTGAAGTTTCGGAAGTAGTTTACACATAGTTAAAAATTTTTTACAAATTCAGGTGTATGTCCGAAAATATTTATCGGATTTACTTCAAATTTTCAGAAAATATACTCAAATATATGTGTATTCCGAAAATGCAAAAAAAAATCGATTTTTTGAAATTTCTAATTGCGTATAACCTCTTAAGAGTAAAGAAATAATTTATACTTGAAAAAGTTATTTAGTTAGTGTAATAAACAACTGATGAATTTCCTAAATCCGAACTTATTGTTATGATTTATTTTTAGTAGTTTAATTTATGATTCACAGAATTACGACTGTCTTTAGATTTCAACGTTGTAAAAATATCGTTAAAATTTAACTGAACATTTCCTCTAAGAATAAATGTAGAAATTCGTGACAGAAATGCATCGTCATTAAACGATATATACGTTTACAACAGTCTGTAAATCCGAGAATCTGTTAATTCGTTTCAATAAAGAAGGAATCTGATTTAAGGAGAAGTCGTAATGATTCTATGTAGTATATCGATGCATCAGTGCGGAAAAGCGTAATACCAGTCCGGCCATATTGGCACTGATCCCGTGAAGTCAACGTCAGTTATATCTTTACAGTATTACCATCTGCGAACTAGCAGATCCCACTAAACCGATGCTCGAGTGTACCGCCGACATTGTCGTAAAAACAAACCCCGTCACAAATTGACTCCACAAATACGTCTGAGCTCACTTGAAGCGTCATAAAATTTCGCCTTTTTATCGTAAAAATATGCGCGTGTCGCGCGTTCGCACGTAAAAACGTATATGTGCATTATTATTATCTACGCAGTCAGGTATAAAGGCTACTTACGTGATTGTAAAATGTATGCTTAAAAGGGTCGTTTCCTATACTCTCTTTTTTTTAAGAACGCAATCGACTTTGAACGATATGTATGTATATATACTGACATAAATATTATTCCAAGTAGTATTTTTTTAATAGAGCACCTATAATTTTTACTAAATTAAATTTATAATTTTCTTTAATATTTTTTAATTATATTTTATATATAAATTCATCGATTTTTTTTACAAGAAATAAAATTATTTTACTCTTCACAATTTTAATCAATGAATAACATTTTATCTGTTATAATAAATTAATTAAGAATTTGGATTGGGAATTAATATCAATTCTTAATGTAATTACACAATAAATGATATACATATACGAGGGTCGTTTGATAAGTATGGTAAAAAAGTAAGAAAAACTAAATTGACAAATTTAATTAAATTAAACAATAAATAAATTTGCCATACTTATCAAACGACCCTCGTATAAATATAATTATCATTAATTTCTTTCTACCCACTACTGGATAAAAGGTCTATTCAAAAACTTTCATTTTTGAACCATCCAGTGTCTTTTTCTTTTTCACTTAAAAAAAATGTCTTTTGTCTCTCTTTCATCTTTTAGTCTCTTTGTAGGAATTTTTAAAACTCTAGATTGCCAATAAATAATTTCTTTTTCTATGAGTATTTTTCTATTTTTATATATAAATGTCCCATTTCTATTTTAAACTCTTCAATTCTACTATTCATCTACTATCCATCTGTAATCTTAGTTTTCTTTTTATTCCACTCATTACTTTTTTCATATTTACATGTTATTCTTCATGTTGTAAAGACTGTTTTTTAAGGGGGTATTCTAGTCTAGAATTTCGAAAAAATCGATTTTTTGCATATTTTCAAAGTTTAGACTTTAAGAATATGTTCTTAAGAGTATTTGACGAAATTCGAATTATTTTCGGAGTTATAGCTATTTTTGTGACGCGCCAACCAATCTGGTCTGGCTGGAACGAATCAACTTTAAACGCGTTTTTCTCGAAACTACTTTTTTTGGCACGGTTGACGTGATATCTCAAGTTCTAATGGACCGATTTACTTGAAATTTGGTACAGAGCTTCTCAACATAACAGTGATTGCCCCTGCCTAGTATTTTTTGAAAATTTTGTTTTTTACTATTTTTAAAAAATTCCGAAAGTTAAAAAAATAGGATAAAAATGACTGTTTTTTCACACTGCCGCCATTTTGCGAAAAATTGTTTTTAAAATTTCCCTAAGCGGGGATACTACTACAACCTTCTTTTTCAATAATTTCAAAAAAATTTTTGTTTCAAATGATCGGAAGGGTTGGAACCACGTCAACTAGGAGACACCTTTTTTTTCGAGCCCTTACTTTGCCAGTCTGTACCTTTTTCAATTTTGATTTTTTTGTTTTTAATAATATTTTTTTATACTCTTAAAATGTCAATAAATAACTGATAAAAATGGATAGTAAAAATATTTGTTGTTTTTTTTATAGCGCCCGAAAAAACACCTAAAATTCATGCGTCTAGACTAGAATATATCTCCTTAAGCATGATAGAAATTTAAATGAAATCATTTTAAATTTCTATCACGCTTAAAAAACATTCCTCCCCCCCTCTCTCTCTTTTTATATATATATATATATATATATATATATATATATACATTCTTTGTATCTGTACTCTGATATTTTATTTTATATTCGTTCTTCATTTTTGTTATTACCTTTGAAGTTAATTTCTAGAAGATTCATCTTTTCCCTTTCTCCTCTAAATATATTTTTGTTGAAATTATTATTACAAATATATTGTATTATGTCTCAAAAAGTTCTATTAATTTTTTTTTCTTATACATCGAATAATATGTTTTTTCAATTTATATATATATATATATATATATATATATATATATATATATATATATATATGTATATATTAAATAAATATTATTGAAAGTAGTTATCATTTTATTTCATAAATACTCATCCATAATTCATTCTAAATCTTTTATATAAAATTATAAAGTTTTTTTTATTTTTTCGTTACTTAAATGTTTTTCAGAAAACGTATAGATCAATGAGGATAAAATAAAATCCAATAGTTATGAAAAGATGCAGTAGAAACTATAATTCTAATGTCTTATTTAAGATAATTATTTATTCTTGATTATTAATAAAATCTTTTCTTTTTTAACAACAGACAATTTTTGATATTTATTAAGAAAATTTTTATAATTATAGAAATTAATGAATAGAAATGTCAGAAAATAAATTAAAATAATATAAATAAATGTCTCGAGTTAATAAGTCATCGTTACCCTTTTTATATAATGGGTTCTCCTAAAATTTTCCATTTTAACTGAACCAACGCCTTTCTCTCCACTTCATTCTGACGAATTTTCTTATGTCTCTGATGTAATATATTTATGTAATTAAATAATATATGTGAATATAAAGTGAAGTGAAATAAATGCATATATATATATATATATATATATATATATATATATATATATGAATGTATGTATGTATATCCATGTAGCTTCTTCATCATACTTTCATGTTACACGTAAATGAACGTGCATACTAATCAAAGGATTAAATATATGATAACAAATTTAGCATATATTTTCACCAATAACTTTCTAGAGCTCGTATCATCAACAAAAGATTAGATTGTTGATCCTTCGCTCAGACAGAGTACTATTCGTGCAATATACCCAGAGCATACACGTACGATTCGATCTCGATTCGATTATTATACACGCAACGTTCTTATAATCGTATTGTGCGAACGGATTTTTTTTCTTTTCACTTTACTCACATCCTTATTACAGAACGATGCGTTCCCTACACACGGCGAATTTGATAGGCTGCAATAGTGATTTCGTATCCTTGTCATATATTAGAAGGCATTCATTCGACGTGTGTGCATGAATCTTTTACGTGTTGAAAGTTCGTACGACTTACGTATCGTTTGATTTTATTATCGAATCGATAGATTTTTTTCACATTTAATACGCGACGAAACGTCGGAAATTGGTTTTATGCTAAAATTTGTTTACCGGATTCATCTTTGTGTCATCAGATGTCAAACAGGAAAATGGATCTGCATGACAAAATATGTTTAGAATTGAATTCATGAATCTCTGTTAATATATTTATTTTATTTATTCGTATTTGTTACATTATATATATATATATATATATATATAATTTATAAAAATATAAAAAAATAACGATAAAACTAATTCATTTGATTAACTGAATTTCGTAGAATGAATTTACTCATATTTAAATTTATTTTATCTTATTCTATAATTCATACGTGATATTTCATAAAACTACAATTGTATGTACAGAAGTACTGTTTTAAAACAACTAGCATCGTTTCTATCTCAAGAGCGTAATTCATTCTTATTTCACCATTAATCAGTCGTGAGATATCGTGAACTTGTGGCATTCTGTATTTATTTTACTGTCAACGTTCCTTTCATTATCTAGTTTTTGTTTTTAAGAAAAAAATCAAATGGAAATAACTGTCAAACCCTATCTTACTTTTATACATAATCTCATTTCATTAATTATTTAAATTTACATTATCTCATTAAGAATTCAAATACAATTTATATATATATATATATATATATATATATATATATATATATATAATGCAATATAAAAAAAAAAATTTTACGAGGTGTGATCAAAAAGTAAGGTGAATTTTGAAATTTAGCGGGCTACATCCGTTCGATCTTCGATTTTTTTATTTGGTTATGTTGGTACACTCGTCTCGAATATATGTTCCAAATTTCAGCTATGTAGCATGTTTAGTTTGTTGGTGAGAGGCATAAAAGTTAGAAGTGTTTTGCAAGCTCCACGATTTTCCGCTGTCGAAAATCATGGATCAAAGAATTTACATTAAATTTTGTGTGAAAAATGGAATCAAGTGCTCCAAAACACTTGAAATGTTGAAAGTGGCATAACGATGAGTCTACTTTAAGCCAAAAAAGTGTTTACAAGTGGTATAAACTCTTCCAAGAAGGCCGAGAAGACACCAACGACGAACCTCGTTCTGGACGCCCCAGCACGTCAATAACTGATGAGAACGTTGAAGAAGTGAAGAAAATAGTGTTGGGGAATCGTCGAATTATCATTAGAGAAATTGCTGATGATATTGGCATCTCGTTTGGTTCGTGCCAATCAATTTTAACGGGTGTTTTAGACATGAGACGTGTGTCAGCGAAGTTTGTTCCGAAATTGCTCAATTTCGACCAAAAGAACCGTCGCATGAGCATCGCCCAAGAGCTATTGAATGACGTCAACGACGACCCAGATTTACTCGACAGGGTCATAACAGGTGACGAAACATGGGTATACGGTTATGACGTCGAAACTAAGACTCAATCGTCCCAGTGGAGGCATTCCGGATCACCAAGACCAAAAAAGCACGCCAAGTTCGATCAAATGTGAAGGTTTTGCTTACAGTTTTCTTTGATTGCAGGGGCGTGGTGCATCATGAGTTCTTGCCACAGGGTAGAACAGTAAATAAGGAATATTACCTGCAAGTTATGCGCAATTTGCGCGAAGCAATCCGCCAGAAACGTCCGAATTTGTGGAAGAACAAAAATTGGCTTTTGCACCATGATAACGCCCCTGCTCACACATCGTTGCTTGTGCGCGAATTTTTGGCTAAAACCAACACACTAATGATGCCGCAGGCACCGTATTCCCCAGACCTGGCCCCCTGTGACTTCTTCTTGTTCCCGAAACTGAAGAGGCCCATGAAAGGACGGCGTTTTGCAACGATTGAGGAAATAAAGACGGCATCGAAAGAGGAGCTGAACAAGATCACAAAAAATGATTTTTTGAAATGCTTTGAGGATTGGAAAAAGCGTTGGCACAAGTGCATTATATCCGAGGGGGATTACTTTGAAGGGGACAAAATAAAAATTGATGAATAAATAAATATTCTTTGAAAAAAATAAAAATTCACCTTATTTTTTGATCACACCTCGTATTATTAAAAAAGAATCATTCTAAATGAACATAGTTAAATACCAAGAATTTTCAAGAATTACAATATTTATTTTTCGACCAGAAAACATTTTTCCATGTTACAGAAACGATTTTTTTAATAATAAAAATTAATAACCGTATTCATCATTTTTCAAAAAATATCAAATTTCATATTAATTTCACTAAGTATATTCTCTAATATGAGTGTTTTAATTAATTAGTACAAGTGTGACAGTGTCAAAATTAATTCAGTTTTTCCTTTTATATTCATATATGATTACTTTTATGATATCGTATTGTTAATAGTAAACATTAAATATAAAAGATAATTCATTTCATCTTTTTTATGTTCGTCTCTATCTCCCTTTCCTCTCTATTTATATATACATATGTATACATACATATATAATATTAATATGTTAAAGTATATAGAGTACTAACCGACCATTCATCCTGCATCGAACTGGACAGGAAATT
This sequence comes from Neoneuromus ignobilis, assembly GCA_029203775.1. Lineage (NCBI taxonomy): Eukaryota > Metazoa > Arthropoda > Insecta > Megaloptera > Corydalidae > Neoneuromus > Neoneuromus ignobilis. The sequence continues at coordinate 20,976,945 of CP092096.1, read as the reverse complement.
AAACCTAGAGATTATATTATTCCATCGTTTTACCACCAACATCTCATCCCATTACCAATTCGATATTTTTCCAGTGTCGATATAATACATCAGTATATACTTTGAGCTTTATGAACCGACACCCTTTTTCAATAAGCCATATTGCTATTTTGTATTTCCTATGTAATACGACTAATTAATAATGCAGTATGTTTTAATTAGATCTCTATTTATCAGTCGATATGTATTTGTATAATATTCGTGGTTAAGTATGCGTCTGTTGATGAATGTGTATGTTAAGTACATTTAGTTTACACGAGAATTCAATTTAACACTGAACTTATTAAAGCTTGATATATGTTTATATTTTTTTTTCAATAGAATGTACGGTGTGCTAATTAGTTTTAATTTATGATGAATATGAAATTTTGTAATTGCATTTAATTAACTTTAATGATCACTGTATTTCAAAAGCTAACGCTTTATTCCGTTTCTGTTACTATTATGATCCATTTTATTAAAATTTATGTATTTATCGAAAAATAGTAAACATAAATAATTATCGAACATTGGATTTTTTGCTGTGAATAGTGATTCCAATAAAAATCGTTTAAAATATTTTTTTAATGAAATATGGTTAGCTTATATTATTTTGAATTACTAAAATCAAAAAAAAATACTTGTTTTTTTATTATCAACATATCTTTTTCTTATTAATAAAAATATAGTATTTCATTTTCAATAAAACCAAACATCAGATTAAATCAATACTTTGTTGAAAATTTTTATTTCATTCAACTTATTTTCTAAAGTTTACTCTGTAAAAGTATATTTTTTTCTGTATTTAAACATAGAAACTTATTATATTTTTTTCTATATTTAAACTTATAGAAACTAGAAAAGTTTTGGCCTTATTTATATTTTCAAAATCATACGATTATTTTAAAAAGAGATATTCAAAAATAGGTAATAAAGTAAGATAATGCTGGAAATGCTAATAAAAAATATAATATTGATTAAAAGTAGGATTATTTGTTATCATTTGAATTAATCTCGGGAACGACATTAATTACAGCTCGATCTGATAGGAAAACAGGTATAGTCATAAATACTACTTTTTCTTGTATACATACAAAAAAGTAATACATACATACATACTTATATATATATATATATATATATATATATATATATATATATATATATATATATATATATATATATATATATATATATATACACACCCACACACTCAAGCTTATTCTCTAGTATACTGTAATACGAATGGATGTCGTTGCGAGAAAGAGTCGAAGTCAATCTCGTTGCTATATGCATGCAGATAAGATCGCATAATGTAGCTCTAAGATTGTGGCTAGACAACTATATAGATATCATAGACTTACATATTTACTCTGAGTGTTTCTCCTAATTTATTTATAATTAATTATATATATATATATATATATATATATATATATATATATATATATATTCGAAATGGAAAATTTTAAGAGAGGCCTTCATCAGTAGAATATTAAGAAGGGTTGATGATATATTGTATATAAACTCACACACACACACACACACACACACACACACACACACACATATATATATATATATATATATATATATAGAGAGAGAGAGAGAGAGAGAGAGAGTCTTCCAGATGTAACATCTAGATTCGTGTCTTATTAAAAAGAAACATTTGTAAAGGGTGGTGTATAAGAAAACATGTGTATAGTTTATTTTATTTCTTTTTAAAATACAAATGTAGGCGTCACATTTAAATCATCCTTTATATATATATATATATATATATATATATATATATATATATATATAATATTTGTTTATTCATATAAAAAATATTGTCAGTAATATTCTTCACATTTATATTAACAGTTATAAAAATTTATGAAATGAAAAAAATAGTATATATAATTTTTATATTGCCAGTATGTGTTTTTACATAATTCATTTTATAAAAATCTAAAATTGTATTCCAAAAAAAATCAAGAGATTAAAAAAAATCTGGTTTCATGAATTTATTTCCTTTCTGTAATAATTTTACTTTACTAACAGTAATTCAATTAATTTAAAAAATAGGTTAATTTTTTTCCTGGTTAATAATTGTTCCCTCAAAGAATTGAAATATAATTGTATCAAAAAAAACATGATTAAAAAATGATTTGTGTAAATCGTACAAAATTGAATTTGAGAAATATTCGCATGTAAGTAACTTCAAATAATAAATTCTAATTATTTTTAACAACACTTGAATTACATTTGAACAGTCATGTCAATCATTCCCGATGTTCTAAACCGATTTACGTAATTATGAGCAAATAAAATATAAAACGTATTTATACAAATCTGGGATGATAAAAGTTTTTTTAACAAATATAATTATCTTGTACGAAAAAGTGTTCCTATAGAGATATAACAGAAAAGAATATGTGTATAAATTATATTTCAAATTTTTGTAGTATTAGATAAAAATTAAAAGAGTGTCATATGTTAAAAAATAAATAGATTAGTGAATTTCAATAAATATATAACTATTTCAGTTTATAAATATGACAATTATGACATTGAAGATAAAATGTTTTACGAAATGTTTCACAAACTGATGTCAGGTGACATGTCTTATTTTGACGTTTTCGATTCGATATATTTCGATTTATATACATTAAAAGTTTTAAGTTTTTTGTTCTGTTGGTAACATAACATATATATATATATATATATATATATATATATATATATATATATATATATATATATCATTCAAACCAAATATGACTACTACTATTTTCTTTCTAAAACTGAAATAAAATTTTAAATTGCTTTTACGTTCAATCTATCCGAAAGTGTACCTTAAATGTAGCTCTGTGACGTCGGTGACGTTTCGAAAAGCGAAAATCTAATTTCCCATCTACAGAATGTGCTACCAGCCGGCTCTTCCTACCCTTTCGCATACAACCATAACCTCTATGACGTCATTGCTGCTCTTCGGGTATCAAACACACACATTCACGGACTATATATATATATATATATATATATATATATATATATATATATATATATATATATATATATATATATATATATACATATATATACATAAAGTCTTCTATATAGATTTACTTAGAAATACACGCACAAATATACAAATATATACTTGCTTAAGTAAAGGTGTTCTTCAAATAAATAATTTACATATAATTTATTTTTAATTTAATTTTGAAAATAACAAAAATAAACAGAATTAAAGATAACTTTTTTCTAAAATTCCTTTAAAATATCTAAAATTGATTTGAAATACATGCTGAAATGTTGATTATTGATTCCATTTGCTTTCTATACAACTCAAAAATATTTATTGCATTAAATTTATTCATAACAATTTTATACAAATTAAAACATGATTACTAATTAAATATTAGTTAATAATTAGATATTCCCAATCGTATATTGTCTTTATCACATATTTTTTTGAGTTTTCTTCTAATTTATATTTTTTTAGAGATTTAACAATTCTCCACTATAAAGATTTTTTTAAAAACAAACGTTTCCTTGGAGTAATTTTTCATTATTTTATTAACAAATCGTCCGAATAATTACTTCTAAATGTTTTTTTTAACTTTTGCTAAAAATTTTTTCATGCACAAATTGATTGAAAAACGAACTTTATTTTCCACTATTTATAAAATCCTCATTGTTTGTAATTCTTAATTTTTTTTAATAATAGTTCAGATTACAGTATTGTCTAATATTGTGATTAATTCACTTTCAACAAATAAATCATTACTTCAAAATTACAAGTTTTAAGTATTTATGTTCCAAAAATGATAATATTATATTTCTATTGCCATTGAGTATAAAAAACCAATAAGCAAATAATAATGTGTTTATCAATATATATATATATATATATATATATATATATATATATATATATATATACATATATACATACATACATATTCATATATTTCTGTTGTTTAATAAATTTTTAATAAATAATTCAAAACATGCGTTACAATTATAGCGGATATCACAATCAAAATTCATATAAACACGCAAGCGATAATTTATATTTAAGGATAACGCATAAATAAATACGGTATGGACCGTAACAAGGGTGTCATTATATAAATTACAATTTCTGGATAGAAATGGAAGAATAACGCCCATTATTACAAAAGCACCACGTCCCGATAAACGAATCTGTGTCCACAGCACGTGTACTCCCCCTTATAGCCTTTTGACATGCATGTATGTCATCAAAGAATACTATTATTTATTTCTTATATATATATATATATATATATATATATAAGAACAAGAGAGATACATATATGGACATTTTATTCAGTGCATGCGAACTTTTTCGAAAACGAACTGAATAATTGCTACCAAATTGAGACAAATCAGTTAAATGGATGCTTTTTCACATGACGTGTTGTCGGTTAAAAAACGGAAGTGTAGAACGTATAAAAAAGGGAAGAATGAAAGAAAAAAATATATATAACGGAAAATGGAACGACTGAACGTTAAATCGAATCTAGATAAGTCGATTTTCCTTAAACAAGGGAAAAATTGGGGTGACTGCACTGTTCGGAATTTATTTGTGATTGAATCGCGTTTCGTGTTGTTGTATGTTCAATATTAAATGGATATTCAATCTGAATCGTGTGCGATAAAATGTATGGCTCTCTACATGTTTGTATGTACGTTATTAAAAAATCTGATCGTTTGTACGGTGCGAGACAAAAATTTTAATAATTTTACTTTGTATGGTTTGATTGAAATGAATTTTATTTTCAGTGTGCGTAATTTTTTTTCAAAAAAATATCTGTCAGAAATGTATATATATTTTGATAATTTCAAATTAATTATTTCATAAGATATTTTTCTAAAAAAATAGTTTTCAATATTCTATAAAAAATATTTAATTTTTATTCATAAACCACATTCAAAATTATCTTAGAGTAATAAAAAAATATTGAGTCAATATTATTCCTGTTTACAAATTTTTGAAAAGACCTTAGAATTTGTATTGTTTAAATTGCAAGTTTTGAAATGTAAACAGCTTTTTTAGAATTCAATAAATATATATTTGTAAATATTAAAAATGATTTTCATCAATATATAAATTCATCATTTAATGAAGTACAATCGTTTGTAAAGTAAATAAAATATTCTAGCATGAAATAGATTTTATTAATTAAATAATAAACATTTTAATAGAATTGATAAAGAATAATTAATATTTGAACAAATCTTTTTATAAAATTGTTAAACAATTTATGTCATATGATATGAAATCTAATAAAAAATTAGAATTTTGTGAATATATTTTATTATAAGAAATAATTTTGATTTATTTTCACTATTAAATATTTAAAATATTTATTTGTAAAAAAATATATTGTGTTTAAATTATTAATATTTATACAAAAATCTGAATTGAAAGTATCTTAACGTGTAATAACCGTTGAGAAGAATTAAATAAAAAAATCTTTTGAATATTAATTTTGGTTTAAAATGTTCACTTAATGATTTGTGTATTTTATTTAAAAAATAATTAATATTTTAATTGAAAAACGATTTCACAATGTAATATTTCTGTGAAATTAATTCGTTATAAAAAACATTTTCAACTTCATAATTTGAAAGAAAAAAAAATGCTCTTTAGAATTTCACTGAATGTCCACAAACATCCATACATTTGTTTTAATCGATAATTTATACACTTAACGAGCTGTATCGAAGTTTACATCATTCACAAACAATCCCATAATTTTTCGATATTACAGACAACCGGAACTATATTTATAAAAATCCTATTGGCAAACGACTGCGAAAAAAATCCGCAAAAAACGAACGTAATCTTAAAAACACGCTGACGCATATAAATACGGAAGATATATCAATAACGCATCTCCCGGCAGACTTATTTTTTTGCGTACGAACATATCTCGCATCCTTGTCTATACGAACACATAAACACACACAAACACATTCACGTTCACACATACAGATGCGAGCATATCGTTAAGACACGTCTGTCGCGTTTAAAAGCATCTGTGTTAGCGCACACGATAGCTGACCTGGTCGGATGTGAACTCGGACCATGGCATGTCCACCTGATTCAGCGCGCCATACGTCTTACGTTAATGGCAGCGTCACCTGATAGCACTCGGCTTCCATTTTCAACATATCCTCCATTTATTGCACGTCTCAGCTGTCTTAAGAACGGACATCTTACAAAAGGGATACTTTTCTTACTCGCCATAAAGAAACTAGGTACTTTTAGGTGAAAATAATCTCTAGTTTATAACAAAATAAAAGTATCATACATATATATATATATATATATATATATATATATATATATATATATAAATGTCTATATGTGTATGTGGAATTTTATAGTAAATACAAAAGTAACTAATGTATAACATTTTAAATTTTATATCAAAAGATGGAACTATTATATTAAGTAGTTTTCTAACAAAATTTAATGAATAATTTGTATGTAGTAAATAAATTTATATATTTATATATAAATATTTTAAAAAATGTTCCAATATATAAAAATATTGTAGACAAATTTTCATCTCAATAAGTAGGTCATGTTAGAGCAACTCTCTACCTCAAAATAAGAAGAAATTATATCTTCTTGGAAAATATACGTGGTCACGTACATGTCTGATGGAGAAAGAAATCAAAAAGATATTGTTTTTCATCTCCAGTAAATTTTATCTAGATTGAATGATTTCTGTTTATTTTTCCTTATTTCATATTTGATTTTCGTCTTCAGTAAAAATATTGTTTTTCATTATTATTTTTTGGAAATTATAACTTTAATTTTTCTTAAAAAAAGCATTTCAAATTAACACTAATATAATTTTATTTTATCTGTTATGAAATTGCTTTTTTAAAGATTACATTTTTTTACTAAAATTATATATAAAATTTCAGATAGAAAATTAGTAAAATATTCGTTAGTTTTTAAATTTACATAGAAAAAAATCTTATTTAATAAAAATAATAATTTATATAAAATGGTATTGTTTTTCATCTCCAGTAAATTTTATCTAGATTGAATGATTTCTGTTTATTTTTCCTTATTTCATATTTGATTTTCATCTTCAGTAAAAATTATTGTTTTTCATTATTTTTTTTTTTTTGGAAATTATAACTTTAATTTTTTTAAAAAAAAACATTTCAAATTAACACTAATATAATTTTATTTTATCTGTTATGAAATTGCTTTTTTAAAGATTACATTTTTTTACTAAAATTATATATAAAATTTCAAATAGAAAATTAGTAAAATATTCGTTAGTTTTTAAATTTACATAGAAAAAATCTTATTTAATAAAAATAATAATTTATATAAAATGATATTGTTTTTCATCTCCAGTAAATTTTATCTAGATTGAATGATTTCTGTTTATTTTTCCTTATTTCATATTTGATTTTCGTCTGCAGTAAAAATATTGTTTTTCATTATTATTTTTTGGAAATTATAACTTTAATTTTTTTTAAAAAAAAACATTTCAAATTAACACTAATATAATTTTATTTTATCTGTTATAAAATTACTTTTTTAAAGATTACATTTTTTTACTAAAATTATATATAAAATTTCAGATAGAAAATTAGTAAAATATTCGTTAGTTTTTAAATTTACATAGAAAAAATCTTGTTAAATAAAAATAATAATTTATATACAATGTTATTTTATGCAATTATTTACAAAAATAGCTTATGAAAAAAATTGTTACTATAAATTCTTTGAACAGTTTTTCTGCATATTTTTATTTAGAAAAAAAATATAAATTATTAGAAATCCAATAATTTAAAATAAAGTGTACTAAATGACACTTTTATGATCATTTTTTCACTCACTTAATTTAAAAAAAGATTTTTTTAAATTCACAAATTGAACAATAGTGGTTATTTAACTTTTTTTTTGTTGTTGTCATTCTATTTTTGAAAAAAAATCGTACTGCCTTGTTAACAAAATAAGGACATAATTTTATTTACATTTACAAATAAGAGATAGTAAGCTTTATTTTTTTATTTCTTTAATATGTTAAATTTCAAAATATAGATAAATTCATGCTTGTTTACTCAGTTGCTTAATTTTGGTTCAATATATATATATATATATATATATATATATATATATATATATGTGTGTGTGTGTGTGTGTGTGTGTGTGTGTGTGTACATTTGTTTTAGGTAGATTCAATATATAATTAAACAGATAAAAAAATTCTGACAATGATAAATAAGTATAACATTAAAAATTTCTGTAAATATCAGATAAACACGAAATATATTCATTTTTCTCAGGTAATAAAAAGTCTATATTAAAGTATTTTATTTTCTTTTTATTTGTAATTTAATTCTCAACGATACTTTAATATCTCTATTCTAAGTATTTGTTCATGTACAAAGTGTCTAAAAAATCTATCTGTAATTGAAAAGAATTTTTCATCGAGTTTTTTTAATTTAAAAAGTCTAAAAAAAACAATAACGATAACAGCTCGTTTCGTGCTTTTTAATATATAAATCAGCCTTACCTTGTACTAAAAAAAAGTTAAATTCGTCTAACCTTACAGTATGTACATAGAGTCACGTACGAAATGTCTAGAGATTTTTAAAATGTAACATCTGATGGAAAAAAACTAGGTGGAATAACTCTACTATTAAACTGTATTTTTCTTACGTTCATTCCCCTTCGCACTCGAACTTGAATTCAATTTAAATGCATTTAAATTTCAGTTTAATGCTTATTTTTATATAATTTCGTATTTTTTCATACATTTTTGTGAAATGAGATTCTAGTGAAACTATTGAAGTTTTACTTGGAATTTGTTTAAATATATTTGTTAATATTTAAATAGAAATTAAATATTTATACAGTTGTGTTTATATTAAAAATAAATAATTATTCATTTTAAAAAAATAGAATTTTATATCAACACAAAAATATTTGTTAGAAATAAATTACAATGAATTAAATAAAAACGGAATGAAATTATATATTTGTGTATATATGTTTTTATAATGAATATATCAGATATTTAAAATGTTAATTAATAATTCATTTTTGAATGTCCATAAAAATAAATACGTATATAAAAAATTATTACTCCAATATATTTTTAAATTATTTTTTATATTTCAGTATTTAATACATATCTTATAATTTGTATTAAAATATTTAATAAATATTTACTTTTCAAAAAAATCCTATAAAAAATAATATAAACACAATAACTATACTATTTATTTAATTAATTGCCAGTTTCAAGTGTTAAATTTATTTGATATAAAAATATTGTTATAGTTCATCTCTTAATTACAATTACTATACATTGAATTATTATTTTGTTATGAATATTTTTTATTTACAAAATCACTGTATTTATCTGAATTTTTGAAGGTTAGTTCTGGTTCTAATGTCATAGTTATATTGTATTATTTCATACTATTTAAGATTTATGTTTAATTGGTTGTTTTGGAACAGTGGCTGAGTCACTGTACACAAATGAATTTTTACCCCAACATTTCACCCCAAAATATTATGGTGTTGGGGTGAAAATTAATTTATGTTTAATTTTTAAAAGATAACAAACTCAGCATTCACTCAAATATACAAAACAAAATTAAAAATATTGTCACTTTGAAATAGATTTAGAGTATAAATTAGTTGTAGAAAACAGAAAACAATATACAATTTTCAAAGATAAAAGCAACAAAACAATTATATTAATTAAATATTATTTTGATTACAAAAATAGATTTTTTTATATACATCATTATTATAATTTAATACTATGTAATTTTAAAAGTTTATAAAATTTATGTTCATAAAATTGAATATTAATTACAGATGTATTAAATAATATAATTAGAAATCATTTTTGTATTTTTTTCTTAAAACTGTTATATATATATATATATATATATATATATATATATATATATATATATATATATATAGGAATATTTTATAAAATTTCTGAAATAAGACAATATATATGATTTAATTTAAGCATTTTTAAATGAAAAAAATTATGTTGTAAAAATTATAATTACAAAATAATTTAACATAATACCTCACAATAATTTACTTCAAAGAAAAAATGTTTTTTTTAATATTAATATAAAAACATCAAAAACTTTTTTAGGAACCTGATATAAATTTTAATTTTAATTAAATTGTAGATGAAATTCTATCAGTATAATTGTATTCTATATATATATATATATATATATATATATATATATATATATATATATATATATATATATATATATATATATATCATACACATATCATATATTTTCAATGAATGCTACCATTCACTGCTTTGGTCAGTCACCATGAACTTTGAAATTGATTCGGATTTACTATTCTCGAAAATTATATCTCATCTTAAAAATTACTTTTATTTGTATGTGTGTGTGTATGAATATATATATATATATATATATATATATATATATATATATATATATATAATATAGATGTTTTTAAGTATAATAAATTGAATTTATCGAAAATTATATCTCATCTTAATGTTGTATGATTATATATATATATATATAATATATTATATAATTATATATAATTGTTCATCTACAAAGGAATTTTTAATTATAATTATTTAGTTCATTTACTATATACCATGTCCAAGTCCAATATCCAAAAAGAGTTTGTATTTAATATTAATTGTGCTTAATAAATGTATAGCTACTGTCGTAAATTTTAATTTTTCTCTCTAGATCTGAATAAATAAATATTTGTACAATTTTTACCTTTGCATATTAAATAAACAAGCATAAAAAATATTGAATACGAGTCCCAGTAGATTGGCTTAACAACTTCATTAGTGGTTCTGCAACGTTTGCGTGTAAAAGAGTTCCGTGACCGAATTCAATTGAGTAAAAGTGCCACATCTAACAAATTCAGTACATATTTATGATATAGACGTATGTAACCGAATACGAAACGAAAATATTACAAAAAAACCCAGGACAAAAAAAAAAAAAATATTTTCCAAGCGACAAGTTTGATTTGTGGAATAACGTAAGAATTATAACGCAATCCAGTCTTTACGCAAATGTGTTCGTTCTCTATTTAGCTGATGTTATTCCGTGAACGTATTCATTCTCCTTAGCGTCAACACAACCCCACAGAAATCCGCCACGCGTACAACTGGCCGCCCGTTTGCCCGTCCGTCGGTCGGTCGGTCCGTCGTTCGCTTACTTTCCTCCAGTTCGCCTGTTGTGCGCCCGCCACCACCACTACACTAGCTGGCACAGTTACGGCAATGGTACGCGGATCCGCTTGCTGCGTTACCGAATGTGGGGAACTAATGTCCCAGGTTATCGTGTTCGTAATATTTTTATTCCCCTGGAGATTTATGAATATGAGCTTTTTGTGTCCGTTTATCTTTTAAGGGATATATGAAAGTAATGGTGGATATAATAATTTGTGTTAGAGCGGATTAACACGTACTACAGCCAGTGTCCGGGTATACACTGTACGTTTCACTCTCTCTTCTTTTTTGTTTTCGTTTGCAAGCATTATGTAATAACGGTTAAATTGTTAAAAGAATATTACTCAAAAGATTGCGTTTGAGTATGTGTTTTTTTTTTATTTCAGGAAAATGCGGATTTTATAATATTTTTCCTAGCAGACACTCGTACATATACACACATACAAATTCGCTCACAAACGCATGCACGTTTGCACGTAGATAGATCAAATGAAGTGGCAATTACGTTACTTGAATATGAAATCAAATGTTCAGATTTACAATTAATGTTTGTGCGTATATAACTAACAACATTTATATAAATAACATATATACATATATATATATATATATATATATATATATAATATTTCATATTGTATTTTCTTACATATAATTTTTCTATTCTTTTTTCATGTAACAAAATCGATTATTGACATACATAATTGATGAAACGTTGTATTATTCTTTGAGTTTCTCGTTCTTGATTTTTATCTTTATGAAATATTAAATAGTAAATAGAAGATAAATAATAAAAAAGTAATAATATATTACTGAGATTCGTTTTTTATTCGATTGTAATAGAAATGATAAAAATAACAATCACAATATTATAACTAATTCATTACAATATGATACAAAGTGACATAATACTAAATATTCAACCAGAACAATAAGAAATGCAATATTTTTTTTAATAATAAATATTAGTACAATCACTAATTCAGACATACGAGGGTGGTCCCAGAAGTACCCGACCCAACAAAGAAAACACAAAAATTTTGGAAAAAAATATATTTATTTTTCAACATAATCTCCTTTCAGCTCTATACACTTTTCCCAGCGATGTTCAATAAGTTCGATACCCTTTTTATAATAAGAACTGTCTTGCTCCTCAAAATACCCATTAACTGCCGACATCACTTCTTCATCGTTGGGAAATCTTTGACCACTGAGCCATTTTTTCAAGTTTGGGAACAGAAAATAATCCGGGGGGCTAAATTTGGCGAATAGGGTGCATGAGATAGCAATTCAAACTTTAATTCATTAATTTTGGCCATGACCTTGCCTGCAGATGAAACGGTCTTCGCCTTCTTTTGAGCCGGTTCTCCCTTTTCAGTGTTTTCAGTGTTTTGATTGTTCTTTTATCTCGGGTGTGAAGTGATGGACCCATGTTTCATCCATGGTTATGAAACGGCGCAAAAATTCTGCTTTGTTGCTGTGAAACTTCGCTAAACACTCAATTGAAACATCTTCACGACACTGTTTTTGCTCGAGTGTGAGCAAATGCGGCACCCATCTTGCATACAGTTTTCTCATGTCCAAATTTTCAGATAATATGCGATGTACCGCATTTTTTGAAATGCCTACTACGTCTGCTAGCTCGCGCACTTTCAATCGACGATCATCCAGTACCGTTTTGTGGATTTTCTTCACCATTTCTGGAGTCGTCACCTCATTTGGTCGACCGCTGCGATGCTCGTCTTGGCAGCTCGTACGGCCTCGTTTAAACTCTGCTACCCAATATTTCACTGTTGTAAACGAAGGAGCAGACTCACCCAGAGTAAAATCCAGTTCAGCTTTTATATTGGTTGGGTTGAGGCCTTTCAAATAAAAGTATTTTATCACGTAACGATGACCAATTTTCTCCATTTTCACAAATTCACTGAAAACGTTCACTATTGACGGCTGCCAAACAAATACTAAACAACGTGGCGTCCTCAAACTTGAAACATATGCTTTATAGATTGTGTACTTTCTAATACAGTGATATTTTTCAAACAACTACCGCCATCTCTAGGTCAGGCCGGGTACTTATGGGACTACCCTCGTAATTTCTTCGAATGTAATTTCTTCTGTATTTTCTAATCATTCTTTATTCAGTGCATCTTCATCTCCTTTTACATATCTGCATGTATTTATTTATCAGTATCTAAAAATTCTGTCACTTGTAAAAAGAGATATTATTTATTGTTTTTTACAACATGATTTATGTATTGAATTCGTATCCATTTTTTTTAAAAAAATAAATTGACATATTGCCATTGCACATTTCTTGTTGATCAAAAGTATTTGAAATTCTAACAATTTTTAAGGACTGTTGAGATAGATTTTTGTATGGCTTATTATTTCTGTGTATTCAGGATAATTATCCTGCTAGAAAATTATACTGGATACAGATTTCCTTCATTTATCCTAACTTAATTGCAAATCATTTTAAAAATTCGAAATATACGACTATTGTTCTCTCATTTATCCTTCAAATCTGTTATAAATGCCTATCACTTGAATTTGTCATGCACCCCCACATCAGTAATTTTTTTTTAATCGAATTTAACAACCACTTTTAACATTCTATTCTCCAAACATTATTTTCTTGCCTTCCACATTTATTTTCAGAAAAAATATATGTTGTTAAGAGACAAAATTATAATTGCTTTTTTTATTTTAAATTAAGTTTAAGCTATTTAAATAAATGTTTGTTTTCATTATGTTATTACTTTGGTTTTATAATAACCTTCTAACTTTGATAAAATAAGAGTACCAGTACTTTTGTCTCCAATTATATATATATATATATATATATATATATATATATATAAATATATATGGAAAGTTTTTAATCAAAGAATAGCTTCTTGTTTTTATGGCATAATGGTCACTCATTGAAAATTAAATTGGGAAACTGCCAAAAATAAGTTGATGAAATTTTAGTCTATCATATTTTGCAGGCATGTAGTTAAACAAGTGTATTGTTATTATAAAAGGGTGTTAGGTATTATAAATAATTTTATGAGTATTGAGATTAACTAAGAAAAGTAAACATGTCAAATATGAATATTCAAATCAACTAAAAAAATCATTATCATTTAAAGTTACAATTATCTTGTTGTAGTAATAATAAGACTTGTATTATATTTCAGTTTGTATTTTGATTTTTATACTCATTTAATTGTTTCGTTTTATGTCCTAACTTATAAACAATTAATTAAAAAAGACTTAATGTAATAATCACATGTTCATTATTTCCCTGTATAAAAATATCCCTTAACATACAAATTCAAAGGATATACACGTATAGTTTGTAAAGGATTAGGTAGTTCGTCCAAGCATCCGTAGGCTACATTACGTCACAACACGAGATCGTGTGGGCGGTGGGGTGTTGTTGAAGTTGGATGGTAACATAAGGATGAGATGACGACGATGGACAGTGTGAACAAACGTACGGAAAGACAGACGTACGATGCGACTGTGCCTGACAAATCTGCCCTCGGCAACGTTCGGCTCAACCCGTTCACTCACCTCGCCCATCATGGACCGATCTGATGACGGGTTGATCTTACATACACCCACAGAACCCGACGGCTCTGTATGTTTTCGTCCTAGTATCACTGGATAGTATTCATTTTATTTCGTATTATTTTTTTTTCAACACACATTGTACATACAGATTCGTCATTTATTTTCGTAATATTTTATGATATCTGTGTTGTTTTTTCGTTGGTTCCGTCTTCGATTAACGATTTCCGGACATGTTACTGTTTTATTTACTTTCCTGTCATCATTTCATTCTTCACAAACCTGTATGAGGTATTTTTTATATACTACAATACTTTGTTTTTGATAAACTTGTTAGGATTTTATTTCCTTTTTATTTTGAAAATGTATTACCAAGTAAATATTTTTAATATTAGGAAAATTGAAGAAATATACATAAACGTTTCTTGAATATCAATTTCAAAAGAATAGTATTTATTATTTTTATAATTAATTTTTTTCTGTCCATTTTAAATATATGTATATATATTCGGTCATAAGTAAAATCACACTACACCGAAGTTTGATAGCTGGTGACAGCCATGTTTGAATTTTTTTAACTCATTTTGACATTTCAACTCAGTATAGTTTGACAAGTTATCATAAAACATTTAACACTTTAACAACGTTTAGAAATTGTAAAAACTTCAATTAAACAAGAGCTTAATGAGTCCATTATTTCATGAAATGGATCCATCATTTGGCCATCAAGATCATGTGATCTAACTCCAATGGATTATTTTCTGTGTGGTTATATGAAATCATTGATTTATGCTGATAAACCACAAATAACAGAAACATTAAAAATAAACATTGAATGTATAATTCATGAAACTGGATCACAATTATGTGAAAGAGTAACTAAAAATGTGATTTAATGAATGCACTGTCAAGAGAAGTTGTAAGATTCATATGAGTGAAATTGTGTTCCATTAATGCCATAAAATATTCTTAAGAATAAACAAAATAAAAAACTAATTAAATAAATACTTTTTATTTTATTTCCATTTAAACTTCTGAAGCGCTTATTGGAAAACTCTATATAAATGGATAATAAGAAAATTGAAAGAGAAAGGCATTGTATCGATCAAAATAGAATATTTTGAAAAAGTCTTTTATCTAGCAGTGGATAGAAAAAGCTGTTACTGCTGCTAAAAATATGTTATTTTAAAATTTGTTGAATGTAATCAACAAACTCTTAAACTGAATAGTTTTTAAAATAAAACAGTTTAAAACTTTTTCAATTTTTTTTTCAAAAAAAATCTTAATTTAATTTAAATAATTGTAATATTATCCCAACATAAAGATACATGACGTGTTAAACATGATTTATTCACGCGAGCTTTTACGCAATTGCAAATTTATGAAGCATTTATATATGTATGTATGTGTCTAACACGAATGACAAACTATTTAATCAGATAAAATCTACAGTTGAGCGTATATAGCAAAAGATGTTAAGTAGAACGAATGGTCAGAGCAATCAGACAAACAGCAAGAGCTGATCAGACGTTGGAAACGTTGTAAATGACCATGTCAGCAAAAGATCGGACATTGTTCTTACTACGTACAGACAGTGTGTACAAATGTTAGATGTGCATAGAGATAGAAAAATGAAGTGTCGTACAATGAGAGTACAGACAATCGGTTGAATTGTGCAGACTTTTATAAATTGTATAAATGGACATATATTTTTGGAAAAATGTGCAAGGAATTATAGATTGCTTATTTAGCAAGAGATGTTTGTAATATATTTGTATATATTAAAAAATACAAGTTATTTATTTATAAAAAAAATATTTATTTATAAAAAAAATAATTCAATATTTATAACAATCAAAAATCAGACAGCATTCTAAAAGAAATTTCATGCTGAAAATCTAATGAAACTTTTATAATGTGTTACTTGACACAGTCGTATAAATGATATTACTTGAACTAAATTGTTATGAAAAGGCATTTGAGGGAAGTGAAATATCGAAAAATTAAATTCAAATTCAGGGTACAAATGAAAATGAATAAATGCGATTTTTTCCCTCTATATTTTCATAATCAATAAGTATTTTATTTAATACATAATTATGGTTTTAAAATTATTATATTTATTTAAAAAATATCAGTTATATACTCGTATGTCTATATTTATCACTTTTAAGGGGTTATACGCACTTGCGAGGCGCAAAAACGACGTTTTTTAGGAATTTTTTTTAGAAACAGTATTTATTTTGCAATTACAAATTATGGTTATTTGAATAGATCCTACTTTCAAGAATAAAATAACAAGTCGATCATAAAAAAAAATTGAAGTGCACCGCTCCTGCAGACGATGTCCCGAACGACCTCCAAAAAAATGCGCTTGGCGGTGATCTCCATATCGGCGGTTTGGATTATCTCAAATCAAAAAATATGGTCAATTCTTTTAAAAGATAGATTAATGCAGATATTGAACGAAGGAATAATAAAAATTTTCATTTTTGACAAAATGGCGTCTACTTGAAAAAAATTTTTCGTTTTTTACTAAAATTTTCGCTCCAAATTGTTTAAAAAAAATAGTAATAATTTTTGTAAACCTTATTCCTTCGTTCAATACCTGAGGAATATATTTGAGAAGATTGTGTGAAAATTTGAGACCGATCGGTTCAGCAATTTCTGAGATATCGAGATCACCGACTATGAAAACACCGTTTTGAGATAAACGCGTTTGAAGTTTCGGAAGTAGTTTACACATAGTTAAAAATTTTTTACAAATTCAGGTGTATGTCCGAAAATATTTATCGGATTTACTTCAAATTTTCAGAGAATATACTCAAATATATGTGCATTCCGAAAATGCAAAAAAAAATCGATTTTTTGAAATTTCTAATTGCGTATAACCCCTTAAATTATTTTTTTTTTTTTTGGTAATCATCTTATTTTTCGTTATACTTTTTGTGCATTATGTCGATGAAAAAATTAACATAAATTAATAAAAATGTATTTTTACATCAGTGATAGATAAAATATTTACTTATCGTTCAGAATGTGTATAAAAGTATTCTTCCCTCACATATTCAAAAGAAACAAGAAAAGTATCGAACTTACCATCTTAACTACTTGAAATTGACAACGACGCGTCAAATATCAGAAAACGAACAACGTGTACCGTATAAAATTCGTGAATTCTGTGCGGTGCATAAAAAAAGGGCATTGAAAATTAAGTAAATCCCATGTCCGACTGTCATTCGACGGTCACAGCGTCGTCGTATCCCTAGCCGTGAGACGACTTTGATCCATGAAAGAATGACAGAATCCAGATGGACACCGACATCGGATGAAAATAAGATTTGGGATTAAGCGGGAGTCGGAAAAAGAACTATGTAAATACATTTATTCGTAAGGGACTCACGTCCGGCCGAACGGCCTCGCGTTGTATTTTATTTATTTTTTTCATTTTCAGCTGTGACAGTATAAAAAATTGTTCGTTTATATATGACAGAAGATCTAGTATTTTTTTTAACAACGAATCCACGATATATGGTCTTTGTGATGTTTCGTTAAAAAATTTAAAGAAATATTCATCAGAAGATTTTATATCATGCAAAGAATGAATAAACTTGATTTATGTTTGTCATATTACATACCGTTTTATTAGAATATATTTGTGTATGTTTGTATGTGTATGTGAGATCAAAGTTGAATATTTTAAAAAGAAATTTAATTTTAAAGTCACAACTGATTCTATTTTACAAGCAGAGTGTGAAAAATCAATACATTTTTCATCTATAAATAAAAGTCAATGTTATAAACTGTGTATATTTACATAAAATTCCCTATAAAATGATATATTGGAACGTTCAACTTGTTTGTATATATTTTTGTAGCGAAATAGATATAAACGAACAACGAAAATGTGAATATTTTTTATATTAAGCTCGTATTGTTTATTCATTTCTTTTATATTTATTTTATCAGAAGAGTTTATAATAATTGTTATTTTATAATATAAAAGATACTAGAATTTTCAAACAATACGTATTGTTTGTTATATTTTATTAAAAATTAATAACTTAAGTAGAAAATAATTGTATATTTGTCTATATTTTCACCACTTATACTAAATAATGATATTTAATCAACGTGATATAAATATATTTATACATTTATTATATATTAAATTGTTTTTTGTAGCATTCCCTTTTTATAAAATTACCAGAAAAAAACTACAAAGAATTAATTTTAATATTTTTTTTACAAAAAATCATAAACAGTAAAGGCCAGACTGTCATTTTCTATTTATTTACATCTCTTTTAACTTTATTTATTTATTAACAATATTCAATTTATATTATGTTAACAAGAAGATGGGAGAATAGATCTAAATATTGAAATTAATTGAAAAATTGGTCATCCAAATGTCACGCCTAGATTAGGATTTTATTTTTTAAAAAAACATGTTTATAGTTTCTTTTTAATAAAACACAAATCTGGTCGTGACATTTGAATGACCATATGTAAAGAAAACAAACATATTTTTTTATTATTCAAGTTTAAAGACGTATATTTAGAAAATGTAAATAATCATAAGGCAACAAATATGATTAAATAATGAATATTAAACATTGTTACTTGTCTGATATTTTATTTAATATAAATTGTACAGAGTACCAGATAACACATTTTTCGTCTAGACATGAGAGATGATCTCTTTTATGTAGAAGTTACAGTGGTTATATTTCAATGTGATATGATTTTTGTTCATTTTATCGTTCTGTAAGCAATTGTAAATATTATTTTAGATATATATAGTGTGTGTGTGTGTTTGTGTGTGGTTATATATTAATAAACATTCGCACGTGCACGTGTGTGCGGTATTGTATAACAGGTACGGATGAATTTACAATGAGGCAAGCGCCACGCGCATAAAAGCATCGTCTAAAACCAGTAATAAAATGTCTAAAGGTAAAACGAAGCGTTGTGTTAAACGCACAAATTTTCATTTGACTTGTCACCAAACGGTCGTGGAATGAATACAATTCGAGTATCATAATATAATGTGGATTGCGTTTGACGGCAACGGCGAGTCGCGCATTAATTCCGGTTTTGCAATTCCGGCCGGGTAATCCGGGTGAGACTTTCGAGTCATCCGGAACGTTTGGCTCACAACAGATAAGAATGTTTGGGTGTAGTACGTGCGTGCGCGTGAACGTGTGCGTGCATGTGTGTGTACGTATATGTGTAAACACGTTCAGGTGATGGTCGGAACGCTTCCGAATAACTATACCTCGAGTCGTTTTGATATCCCTCGAACCGTTGAACTTGGGGAAAAAGCGTACGCCTCTCTCACTCTGCTCAACTGTGAATACGAAAACGACCTTTTATATACGACGATATTCACTTTACAGATAATAGATTTTAATTGGCGTGCAGATTAAATCACTTACGTCATGTTTGGTACGAATATTTAGTTAGGTAGACGATTTAATCAGAGATTTTTTTAATTCATTTCTGTTGTAGAGTTTAATTTTGTTCAATAAAACCCATGTAACTTTCACACACACATTTATATATATATATATATATTATACAGTATTTTATAATATTATCCTTCCATCTTTGATAAGATCTCTTTTTGTCTCTTGGTCATCACTTCATAATTATTTTTATCTTTTCTACCCAAATCTTTTTTATCGATTTTATTTATTTTGTTAAATCAGTTATCCTTTTCTATTCTCGTATCCATTTACAAATTTTCTGATTACATTTTAAAATTCCTGTTTTGTTACATTTTTTCATTCAGTGTTTAAGTGTTTGATTAATCAGTACAAACAGGTAATACACATTGATTATATATTTTCTGTTTTAGAATCAATATTATTTTACTCTTTATTATATTATTCATTCTTTCAAATGCTACCAATTCTTCCCTAATTCTCTATATAATATCTGACCATAACTCATCATCATAGTGTATAATTTTTCTGATATTTTATTTCATCCATTTATTCCAAGCATTAGATCTCTAACTGCATATTTTCCTTGTCTGTATATCTATTAAACGTGATTTTAATTTCTTTTATATTTTTTTAAAATTTAACTCTTCTACTTTTTCTGAAAACGTTCCAAATAGCACTTTAGCTCTTCTAGGTTTTCACTTATAAGTAGTACGTTGTCAGCAAATCACAGCTATGACAAATAGTCTCTATTTATTTTAATACCTTTATTTTCAAAATTTGCTTTTGCTCTAGTATTATATTAAATAATTTGAAAGATAGACTGCATCCTTGATTGATCCTTTTCTCTAAATCGATTTTGCCTGAGATCTTCCATTTTGATTTAGGCTGTTGTATTGTTATGAATTTCTTCTAATAATTCCAGATAATTTTTATTTATTCCTTGCTCATTTAAAAATAAATTCAATGATGCAATGTCAACTCAATCAAACGATTATATAATGTGGTTCAATTAAGATTGAAGGACATTAAATGATAGTGAGGAAAAATAAACCCTTCAATCTCATTTGGGCTCTCCTATACACACACATGCATTTATATATATATATATATATATATATATATATATATATATATATATATATATATAAATGTGTATATACATGTGTATATAGACGAATAATTATTGAATTAAATTTGTTTATAAATTTTCCAATTTTCGTTATTTTATTGCTTTAAATATTAATTACACACTATTAAAATATCATAAATATTACGATGAGAAAATAATTGTGTTCTATTTCTTTACAGCTTTTTAATAAATTGTTGGCCATTCCTGTTTATATTTCATGTTTTCTTTATTTTTTAAAAAATAATTACTGTTTTTCAACAATATGTAAATATTTAAGAACTATTTAAATTTTATTTTTTTCAAAAGAATTAAAAACATTTAGGTATGTTTAGAAATAAATAAAATGTATAAATCTTACAGAATTTAATATTGAATATTTTTAATTTAAAAGTCAAATAATATTTTACCATTTATAAAAATTCGTGTTATTTAATAGACTTTTTTATGATATCATATTTTTATAGAAATAATATTTTTATGTCTATATTGACTGTGTATGGTAACAAATATTTATTTATATTTATTTATGTATTTCTTATTATCCATATGTAACGATTATGACTGAAAAATGCGCACAGTTTACAGTCGCTTCTGTGAAATAAACACACCCGTTTACAGATCTAATTTCGACTCACTTTCTTTTTTATTTCCAGACAGGCACTAATTTCGTACATTTTTTTATAGGCCATCAAAGTTCGATATGAATCATTTCAGTTTTATAACCGATCGCCGTCGGTCGTAAAACTTTTTTTTTTATTGTACCTGAACGCTGAAGACGCGATCACTTGCCAGTTAGTGTGTGAAATATAGATTTCGGGCGACGCTTGTTTGTGGTGTATCTGCTCGGTACGGATTTTTTCGCCATTTTACTGTCGCATTCACGAAATGATATCTTTATACGAAGTTTTACTATTGATCTCGGATAACGACTCGTTATTTATTTATTTTTGATTTACCTTTTCACTGTTTTTCTCTTTTGAAGTGAGTTTCGATTAAGTTTTCGATGAGTTATATGTCTGATCAAATCAATTATCGGCATTTAAATCATTACAAACATAAATATTGTAAATGTGGTATTTAATATAATCAACCGATTTTATTCTTCTACGATTAACAAATAAAAAAATAATTAGGTGTTTGTGTTTTAATTAATATGGGAAATATTTATTCAGTATGAAATAATTCTATTTATACTTAATGAAAATGTGCTATAAATATAGGGTCATCCAAATGTGACGCCTAGATTTGTGTTTTATTAAAAATAAACATGTCTATAGAGAAACATGTGCATATTTTTTTTTGTTTCTTTTTAATAAAAAAATCTAGGCGTCACTTTTGGATGACCCTATATAATAAGAATAATATATTTTTATTATGTAAATAATAATCTTTTAATAACAACAAATTGTTCTATCACAAAGAAAAGTGTTTTATATTTATTCTATTTTCTACTTTCCTTTAAAATTTCATATTAAAATTTTATCAAATTAATAACGTAGCATTGTTTTCACTTGTGTAATAGTTTTGTATGTAAATTATACTCTTCCAAAATTATCCACTTCAAGCAATCCTCACATTCTTTTCCATTCCATTTTGACAAATTTTCTTATATCCATCCAGTGGTTTCTTTTTGTGCTTTTTTATATCTCTAGGTTTTTAATAATCTTTTTGTCGATTGGTGATTTTCTCTTTTCATATAAGTCCATTTTCATTTTAAAATTTATATATATATATATATATATATGTGTGTGTGTGTGTGTGTGTGTGTGTGTGTATTTATGTAATAATATTTAAGATAATTTTTAAAAATTCCCAAATGTTATAAAGATTACATTCTGGTCTGCAGAGGTATTCGTACAGTGTACGTAGAAATTCTGACGACACACTTTCCGTAACGAGAAAGACAGAACACGGAGTACCAACTAATTGGTTTATTACAAGTTGTCGGAACGGTTTCGTCGTGTCCCATGAATACAGAAGTTCTGCGTGCGCGCCCTATCAAGGCACTGGTCACTGGTGCTGCGGAACATTTGTGTATTGCGTCGACCTTCGAGTTTCTCTCGAAATTCAATCTAAAGTTTTGTGTAATTAAAGCGTATGTATCAAAATGTTTATTTGGAAAAAACGTATAGATTTCATTACAGTTAGGTACTTAATTAACGTAATCATAAAATATGTACATTTACATACACACACACACACATATATATGTATCTTCATATATGTATGTATATATTTTTTATTCTTATTAATAGCAACTTACTTGAAAAGATATTTATATTATATAAAAGCTTTAAAGAACTCGCAATTACACGTACTCTCTTTATAAAACGTTTTTAATCAAACATATGTTATATATTTTTTCGTCTTTCTGTACGTGTATCAAAAAAAAGTAACATATCGTCTTTTTTGACAGTCTGTTTACAAAAGTTCTCGTTTTGTGAAGTTACATTATTGCCTTACTATATAAACATACAAGTTCGGCTTCAAACTTTAAAACGTGATACAAATATCAAATTTATATGAAACTTTTTTATTTATATATTATATATATATATATATATATATATATATATATATATAATTGTGATTTATTTCAGTGTAATTGATTCTATGTATTTGTAGATTTATAAAAAAATCTGTTAATAAGAAAACGTGTCTTAATTTTGTTAATTCATACATTGTAATGATTATTTAATCTGAATTCGACTATTATTTATCGTTAAAAGATAAAAAAGTAAATGAACTCTGTTTATATTAAATATGATTAAATATTAAACAAAGAATCTAATCTGAAAATCGTTCAAAAATAATTAGTTTTTTTTTATTACAAATGTTTACTTTTTTGAATATCAATAGTTTAGTGTAAACTGAGTTTTTTTTAATTCAAATTAAAAGCATAAATAATGTTATTCTGATTAAAAGAATTATGAAAACATCTTTATTCAATATTGAATTTTCATAAATATATATATCATCACATCATAAAGCCCATATCAATCCACTACTGG
>CP092096.1:20872500-20947500 GCA_029203775.1 Neoneuromus ignobilis | reverse complement strand
TCTATTTGTCTTCTTTTTGTAGAATTTTATATACTGTACATGCTATTATCGTGTCTAATATTTCAAAAAAATCAATCAACTTAAATTCAGTTTCAAATGAAATTTATGTTTTATGTTTATATTGAAAATTGCTTTTGTATATTTATATCAGTTTAATGCATATAATATGTACTATGTAAAATGTTTTACCTATTGCTAAAGAAAACTTTTCAATATCAAGTGAAAATTATATTTTCATGTATCTCACTGAAAAGAACTAAAATATATCTTGCAATTAAAGCGCTGCGTTAATTGAATAGTAACAGCAATTTACAAGAAAATCGTATAATTTTCAGTAAGCAGCATTACTGCCAACATTTAGAAACGAACTTAGAGCTCGCATTTCAATAAAGCTCTCAAGCTTCCTATACGTATTGTTTACCATGCGATGCCACTTAAAAGCAGTACGATTCGAACGTCAATTTGATCCATCGATATGTATATCTCTCTCGACTGATTCGGTTTCTTGTCGACGATGGTAGATAGAGACGGGAGATATGACAGTTCTTTAACGACGTTCACGTCTGCTTCACACAAAAGTTCCGTAACAAATTTAACCATAGTTTAGCTAATTATGTAACTTCGACTATTGTTCATAATTAAGGAATATATCGCAATGGGGTCGAGCTTAGATTTACTGTTGTAAACAGTACAAGAAAGTCAGGTTTCTTGATAGAGTTAGTGTATTTTATCACGCACAATAGAGATTCGAGAAATTCGAACTGCTCATTATATAAAGGAAAATGAATGTTTTTAAAGTATTTCCTCTTTATTACATTGTTTTGATGATACATCTTAAAGAATCAACAAATTATTAATTTATTGTTCAGTAAATTATTATGATATATTTATGAGATTTTTTATAATAATTAAAATCTTATTTCAATATATACTTTTTATAAACACTGTATAAAATAAGAAAAAGACTTAATTGGAAAAACATGAGAAATCTTATTTATTTTTCATTAAATTTGTGATTAATATTTTTAATAAGTTTTACTTATAAACTACTGATTTTTTTTAAAAAAATATAATTACAAAACTGATATGCTGTAATATTCTTTTAAAACTTATTTCTGATATTTTCTATTTTCTTATATATATATATATATATATATATATATATATATATATATATATATATATATATATATATATATATACTACTACTACTACTACTGACAGCCCACATCAGCCCACTACTGGGCGAAAGCCTCGTCGAATGTCATAATTTAAATAAGAAGAGTCTTCCAAGCCTCTTCCATTCTTTCCTGTCTCTGGCCAATCCCATCCAACCTTGACCTCCACAATACTTCACAATTTCATCTCTCCATCTTTGATGTGGCCTTCCTTTAGGTCTCTTTTTATCTCTTGGTCTCCATTCCGTAACAATCTTCGTCCATCTGTTGTCCTCTCTTCTTGCTACATGTCCTGCCCATGTCCATTTCAACGATTTAACTTGCTCTATTATATCAATTACTTTTGTTTGTTCCCTTATCCATTTACTTGTTTTTCGGTCCAGTTTAGTAATTCCTAACATTATTCTTTCCATACTTCTCTGGGCAGTTAACAGTTTCTGTTTCATTCTTATGTTTAGAGTCCAAGTTTCTGCTCCATACGTACAGGCCGGTAGTACACATTGGTTATATGCCTTTCTTTTCAAACTGATTGGTATATTGCTTTTCATTATACTATTTAGTCTCCCAAATGTTGCCCATGTAGCTCTGATTCTCGTTTTGATTTCTGGTCATAAATCACCATCGTATCTTATAGTTTTCCCTAGGTATTTTATTTCTTCCACTTGTTCCAGGTACTGATTCTCTAATTGTATGTTACTTCTTTCAGCGAAATTATTGAACATAACGTTGGTTTTTCCCATATTTATTTTTAAACCTACTTTTCGGTTTTTTTCTAAGAGAGTAATGTTTGTAATTCTTCCGGTTTTTCACTTATAAGTAGTCTATCATCCGCAAATCTTAGATGTGACAGATATTCTCCGTTTACTTTGATTCTTTTATTTTCAAAATCTGCATCTCTCATGATCTGTTCTAAAATTGCATTAAATATTTTTGGTGATAAACTGTCTCCTTGTCTAACTCCTTTCTCTATTTTTATTTTGTCTGATAGGTCATGTAGTTTAATTTGCGCTGATAAACTTTTATATATTTCCTCCAACAAATCCACATATCTTTTACTAATTCCTTGTTCTTTTAGGGATGAAAATATTGATGATGTACTGACCGAATCGAACGCCTTTTCAAAATCTACAAAAGCCAAACATAGGGGTTGTTCGTATTCGTTGTATTTTTCTTGTATCTGTTGTAAAGTATGTAGATGGTCTGTTGTACTGTAATTTGATCTGAAGCCTGCCTGTTCTCTGGCCTGTTGGCCATCTAATTCTTTTTCCAATCTTTTTACTAAAACTTTGCTGAATGTTTTATATATGGAGGAAAGTAGTGAGATTGGCCTGTAGTTCTTCAGTTCTGTTTTGTCTCCTTTTTTGTGTAGTCTCTTTAAAGAGTCTACACAAAAAAGTAGTTTTTTGTAGTCTTTTGTGTACCGTCGAATATATATATATATATATATATATATATATATATATATATATATATATATTTATTGATAAGCAAAAGCATTTTTAAAATTGTGTATGAAATGCAGAAACAAAAATAAATATAAAGTATAATAATCATTTTATTATAACTATGAAAGAGGGACTATTTGTAAAAATGACTATTTGACTTGAAATTTATTTTTATTTTTGAATTTCACAATTTCAGAATGCTTTTCATATGGTCAATACTTTTGTCCTACGATATACAAATATAAAATATAAAATTGCATACATATTGAAAGTACGAGTCATCAGTTCATTATTTATTTATACTAAACATTAAATGATGAAGGATAACGGTTTTACAAGTATGTTGAAATCTTAATGAATCCAGGACGTTTTATGAGCAACGTTTTCGTAATAACATTTATAACGATTTATAGCTAAAACTAAACGACGTTCTCTTTTAAGTTTATTGCTATGAGAAAATAAACGTGTGTTTTATAAAGTCGGAGAAGAGACGGAAGTTAATTTAATAAAAAACAATCAGAGTTTATTTTCTTTTACATAACTTTCTGTAATAACTTTATATAATCTTAACATATGTTTATCGAATGGATCATTGTTTTCTTTAATAAATAATAATATTTAATTTGTAGAATTGTAACAGTATTTATTTTTGTAACTAAGGAGTAATAAAATTAAAATTGTTTTTTAATATATAGGTCACTTAAATATGAAAAATAATCATAATTATTTTTTTAATACTATCAATGCCAAACCATTAAAAAAGCAATTTGAATTCTAGATCATAAAAGCATATATCCATGTTCTAAAAATTAGTTTTTTTTCTTTACAATTATTAATAATAATTTTATATATTATAAAAAAAGTATATTAAAACAATTAGTAAATTTAATGGTATCATTTTCAAATATGTATGAAATATTATATATATTTGATTTTGTAAATTAAATAACATGAATAAAAAATACAATATCTATTCTTTCATGCTTAATATTTAAGTGCTTTTGTAGAAAAAAATTATTTAATAATTTTCTTCATTTTAAATGTTTCTATAGTTTAAATATAAATCTTTTCATAAATAATAAAATTATTAAATATATTTTTACACAAATATTATAACTATATTTCTATAAACTTCTGCAATAAATAAATATGTATATATGTACATGTGTATAAATATTTGGTCATGTTCGTACGATTATACTTTAAGAAAAATGATCAAAAACTTTGATTTGATACCGAAGAATGAACATCTATATAGATTGCGAAATATTCCCATCACACGAAATTGTTGAACATTTCATGCGCATATTCGATCAGTCTCATGTATTTTTATTGCATTTTCGTGTCTCTTTTTTGTCTTGTTACTCAATTTCAAGATAAACTTTGACAATCTCTCTCCGTGCTTTACAAACCGTAAGTTGAGATAGATAATAGAAAGATACTCTGGAATGATTGCTATATTGTAGCTCTGTCCATCATTTTCTGTTTTATATTCATCTAGTATATGTATAGATTTATATATAGGGTAACCCAAATGAGATTGAAGGATAGTGAAGAATAATAAATGATAGTAAACAAGTTAATGTATGTCTAAACCCTTTAGTCTCATTTGGATTGTCCTAATGATTATTAATATTAATTTAACAATGTAATTTAAATTAGTATTAGCAACTATTTTCTATTTTGATGGAAGCTTTTGAATTCTTTTCCGATAAAATCCTCTTTAATAAATTAACTAATATTATTTTTTCAATTTATCTAATAATAATTAAATTTTCACACATATTATACACCAGATACGTAAATATTCAACACGAATCTTCATAGAGATCAGTCAAAAGTATATATAATATAATATAAAAAAAATCGATGAAGCGATCAGATTTCGATTTTGCATAAACGAAGAAAAATACCGTTATGGAAATTTGCACATCGTATATTAAAACGTACGCAAACTCATTCTGATAAAAAAATGAATCGTCGAACGCGCGTATTTCGTCGAAGTGGTCACATGTGCAAATGAAAATGTTATTCTAACGTTGAAACTTTATATATCAATCATTTGCGCGAAACAAATAACAAAATAGCTCAATCGTGTAAAAGTGAAACCTATAAAACGAATTTGTGCGACTCATCAACTGTGACGAAAGATATCGTACCGGGTTTTTTCACATTTTTGTACATCTATATTGCAATCTGTAACATTTACGGCAAATGAACTTATATATATATATATATATATATATATATATATATATATATATATATATATATATATAAAGAAAAATCGAAAAGATAAAAACAGCATATTTCACTATTTTAATAAACAGGATAGACATAAATATTGGTTATTTCTACGTAATTACTTCATCCATATATTTTATTTATTTTTGTTCCATATAAGTTCTGAATTTGTCCACGAAATCAAAATCTAATATCATCTTTTTCATTGATTTATCATCTATAAATTTATTTTTTTATTTGATGGTTTTTATTAACATAAATAATATTTCGATTTTTAAAAATATCATTATTTTTTACTAATAAAATTAATCATGCCAAAATATAATATTCAGAACTTATATTAAGTGTGTGTTAAAGAGATTTCAGAATATTTTTTTTAAAGTTAAGATATTTCAATATACTAATTAATATTAATTTTATTGTTTCCAAATTTTAAGTAAAAAATAATTCACTTAAATTTAAAAAAAGAATCTTACTTCCTCTTTACATCTTTTTATATATTTTTTTTATTTGTTTAATATAATTGGACGTTACTGCTTATTAACTTTACATAAAACACTTTTCAAACAATGACATTGGTTTAACAAAATATATAATAATTATTTATTTTATCTTGTACAATTCTAGTGACAAACACATATTATTTAAAGAAAACATCTAAAAAACCTAATAATTATGGAACACTTTAATAGTATAAAACAATGTGGAATTGGAATAATGAGACACTTGTAAAAAGTTTACATTCTTATTTTCTTAACAAATGATTCATGACATGTTTCAGTAAAATATGTTCAGGATTTATATTTTATATTACATATATATATATATATATATATATAGAGAGAGAGAGAGAGAGAGAGAGAGAGAGAGAGAGAAGGAGGAGGCATAAATTATGATAGCATTAATTAAATAAAAAAATATTATTAAATTGTTTTGACTTAATAATATTTACTACTTATTTTAAAATTACGCAGAATTAACTATCAGACTAAAAAATCAACACCACAAAATATAATATAAAATATTTAATAATTACATATTATTCATTGGTTGTTTTGGAATTGTGGCTGATTCACTTTACACAAATGAATTTTAACTCCAACACCACAATAATTTAAAGTGTTCAATTATCACTTATTATTTATAATTATGTCGGCTGATGCATTTCGATGGAGACGCCATCATCGTCAGAGCCTTTCTCAGCCAGGCTCTAATGATAATGACGTCGCCATCGAAATGCATCAGTCGACATAATTATAAATAATAAGTGAACAATAAGTGATTATTGAACATTTTAAATTATTGTGGTGTTGGGGTTAAATTTCATTTATGTAAACATTTCATTTTATTTCCTTTGAAACTAATTCGAATTTCGATAGTCATGCTATGTTAAAGCGCTATATTTTAATATCTCACTAAAAACTTATATTTTATATTTTATAATACAGTCCTCTGATGATTCACAGGACTATTGAAGTTTGCATCCACTTATAAACAAATAAAATGAACACTAAGCGATTTTTTTGCGATTTCGGTTGTTGGTCTAACTTCTAATTTTGTTCTATTAGTTCTTGATTTCCTTAACGTTCCTGGAGGTAACCCCCGATATCCGTTTTTAGTCTTGTCTTATTTGATTAGTCTTGCTTTCATTGTTAGCCATGAAATGCGCAACCAAAAATTTCAAAAAACCCAAGTATCTTATAATGAATAATAAGCAAATATTGGACACTTTTATAATATTTTATTAGGAATATTCAATTATAAAAGGTATAAACAAATTTATTTACAATATATATATATATATATATATATATATATATATATATATATATATATGAATGAGCTATCTTCTAGTAACTAAAGAATGTTGAAATACGCAACGATCATCGAACAAATGAATCCATCTGAAAAAGCTCTCTAAAACGATGTTTTTTTATATAAAAGAGCGGATATGTTACACAGCGTCATTTTCACAAAGTGGCGAGGGTGTGTCTTAAAAGTTTCACAGACCGGAAATGTACGTCAGGTTCAAGTCTTTTCAGATTTGACGAACGTCGTTTCTTTCACGCTGTTTTTTTTTAAATGTCGTCTTTACTCGAAATTCAGCTTTTACATTTGTTCATTGTTTCTGCCATTAACTATACTGCAGATAATTCGAAATCCATATATCCATATGTGTGTGTGTGTAATATATTGAGGTTTATAGTAACATTTTGTTTTTATTTTTTTATATTTTTTGATAGCTCTATTCAGTCAAAATTATTTCTATTTGATTATATTCCATCACCTATGAATATCTTTAACCTTCTTGATATAAACCATAACTACAAATATAATATTATATATCATCATTATTATCATCCTTTAGACAAATAGGATTTTTCTTGTCAGAGTTTCGTGACAATTTTGTTCTTTAAGAGATAACGTTTTAACCCCATGCCCATACTCCAATTTGAGAACCCTCTGACCAGAGATTGAACAGAATCTACGTCATGACAGGCGGTAATGCATGCCATCTTTTGGCTTTATATATATATATATATATATATATATATATATATATATATATATATATAACTGGAAAAAAA
Organism: Neoneuromus ignobilis; assembly: GCA_029203775.1. Taxonomy (NCBI): domain Eukaryota; kingdom Metazoa; phylum Arthropoda; class Insecta; order Megaloptera; family Corydalidae; genus Neoneuromus; species Neoneuromus ignobilis. Next base: position 20,940,045 of record CP092096.1, on the reverse strand, counting down.
GTATTGAATCTGTGGAAGTAGAAAATTTAGAAGAGTTCTTCATCCATCAGTGGATAGAGAGAAACTAATAATTATATATATATATATATATATATATATATATATATATATATATATATACATATTCAACCCTTGTATAACACGATTTTGCTCTTACAAGATTAGAGAATTTGTAAAACCCTTCTTTTACTCGAAAAATGATACAGATTTTCAAGTACAAGCGTGATTACTGAATAAAAATATTGAAGTAAGCACATTTGATATATCATAACAGTGTGAGGAAAATTTCCATTGTAGGCTTTAACAATTGTGAATTCAAGAAAAGATCATTATTTGTGATTTGCAAGATTATAGGTGGTTTTAAAATATTTGAGTTTTTATTTGATCTGTTAATTAAATATGAAACAGCAGTTAATATTCAATGAAAATATTAAACATGTGTCAAAACTTTTGATATTTGTCTAAATATATTCAAGAATTACTTGTAGAACAAAAACTGATGAAGGAGATTTGGTTGAAATGAAAATAGATTTATACCAAAATTGCAAATATATAGCCAAATTGTTGAAATCCTGTTTTTTGAACACAGATCCTTCTATTGAAAGAAACGTAAAATTGAAAAGAGAAAATTTATGAAATTTACAAAAAAAAAATCTATCAAGAAAAATCAAACAGACGAAAATAATTTTAATTGATTTTCAAATTTAATTAGGTATTCTTTGAGACATGTAATTTTTTCAATAAAAATACTTGTACAGAAATAATGTTCATGAACTCATTACGAATCGATTTTTATTTCCAGTCGAATAATACCCTTTTTAAATAAAAATCATACTCTTTTTATTGAAACAAAAATTAACTATAAAGTATCTTAAGGCATTTATAGAAAAAACTTATAAATAATAAAATTAGGTTTTGTAAATTAATACTGTACAACTGTTGAATTATAAATAAGATTTGAATAAAACGGGACCATATATGTGTGACCATTTGTATGGATACGTGTGTGTGCGTGTACATATATATATATATATATATATATATATATATATATATATATATATATATATATATATATATATATATATATGAACTGAAATCGACGTTTTGTTCGATCGAACAACTCGAAATAGATTTCCCAACGGACACTGGTGCCAATTGTACCAAGAGACCGTGTATTCGAACCTCTGCGTCGTCCCAACAATAACTATAACCACGCGACGGTCACAAACAACATAGCCACAAAATAGAATTTACAATTGAGTAGTGGGAAACGAAAAATATTGACACCAAACACATACTTACATAGGTATATATGTACATAAATATATATATATATATATATATATATATATATATATATATATATATATAGAGAGAGAGAGAGAGAGAGAGAGTCATGTATTCGAAATTAAAATAATTTATTATTAACTTTTAGATACAATTTTGTAAATGTAAATTACATATATATATATATATATATATATATATATATATATATATATATATAAACTCATCACAAAAGAACACAATAGGGCACAGGACAATTATAAATATATTTTGATATGATTGGATTGAAAATTTCAAAATTATATGTCACAAGTTTAATTTTATGTCATAATTTTGATATTTTCTGAGAAATGTATTATATGAAAACAATCATTTTATCGAAATAAGAATTTCTGCTTGAAAATTCATTTTAACAGTCATTTTATATTAACATTTTTGTTTCTGACACAAAGTTCCGAAAACGTTTTATTTCAAAGTAAAGATTTTATGTCAAGTGTATTTAAAAAATAATTTTAATCCCTTTGTTGTGGCGTCCCGCAATGTTTGCGATTTATTATATCCAAGGGAATCGTTCTTTCCTAAGATGGAAGAAACGTTCCAGCAGACGTTACCATCTTTCGACCATTAAAACAAAGAGCATGTAATAATACATTGTGTACATTCAAAGGATTATAATGTGGTACTAAATGTGGATTTCTACCGTCGTTAATTCCATATTAATAAATTGGTTTAAACGAGAGATGATTGATCATTTACTGATGGTAAATATTTACGATAATTATTCAAAATAAACATTATTATAATGTTTCTATAATTGAGTTCGTATATAAATGTGAATATAATTGATTAATTTCATAAATGTGGCTGTTAATACTAATTTCGTAACAATTTAATGTCAGTACTCTGTTATAACTTTTGATTGTGTTTATTTTTAACAATACATATTTTTATCTACAAACATCGCTTAATTTTATCAATTATTTATAATTGAAACATTAACTCAGTTTAAATAAAATATACCTGAACATTTATCATTCACTGGTTTTATTAAATTTTATACCTATGTCAGCAATTAATTATAATTGTTGTAATTATTATTCTGATATAGAATTAACAATAATATTATTTATAGTTATTTTTATAAAGTAAATTACCACTTATATATATTTTTTAATGATAAATAAAAAAATGGAAAATAATAAATATATTTTTTCAGTTTAAGATTAATTATTTTTTTAATCAACCAAAATTTCATTTTTTCGAACTTAAAATGTAAATAAGTGAAGTTTTAGATATTGTTTTTGTTGTTACATTATCATTTTAATTTTTTATATGATTATATGGTAAAGTTTGTATTTTTTATAATTACATTTTATTAATTTTATCCTACTGTCTCTGTTTTATAACTTCATGATATTTCTTTTTTTATTAATTACATTATAGTTGGTGTCGAGTTATTTTTTTAATTGAAAATGATACATTTTTTAAATGTGATTATAACAAAATTTATTGTTAAATGGATGTTAATATTCAACCATTCTAAAATATATTAAAATTAATAATTAATATAGTGAGTAAAAAATTTTTATAATCGTTTTTCATTTCAGAATTGTTCAACTAGTTACCAAATTGAAATCTGAAAATTTCTATAGGTAAGTTTTCTATACATTTTTAAATACATATATATTTTTAAAAATCAAAACAATATATTTATTGGCTTCGTTTTATTATTAAGTTGTCAAAATAAAATCTTACAGATCTTAACTTGATTAGGATTTTGTTATTATATAAAGCCATTTGAAGAAACTGATAATTGGTATTGACAAATGGATGTATGAGGAAAGAGTTTACTGCTATTTCGTTATATGATCCTTTGGCATGTCCTCTAGACTTTTAATACATCATTAGAGAATCAGTTCACTCTAAGTTATTACAGCGGACTAAAATCATCATAATTAAAAAATATTATGTATAATTGTACTGAATAAATAGTCAAAGAAACCCTTTCAGCAATTGTAAATAAGAAAAGAGTTGTATTTCTCAATGGTAACTCTCATTTTTATGATTTTTTTAAAACTTAACAAAAATTAAGTAAACTATAATGGAATATGATGAACTATCTTCCATACATTTCGAACCTTATATTATCAGTCTACTACTTATTCAGATCATTATGGATTTTTTTTAAATAAAAATGTTCAATAGACATAGCACATAAATAACTGAAGAATTAGAAAAGTATTTTGATAAGAAATAAGACAATTATAAATAGTAATGAATATTATATATAAAATTTTCATTAAAAAAGTTAATTTTTGTTCATTTAAGTAAATTAACAGAACTATTTTGTGATCAAATTTATATATATATATATATATGTGTGTGTGTGTGTGTGTGTGTGTGTGTATGTGTGTGTGTATAAAAATACTAAATAATATTCCTTTGTTAACAATTTAAAAAAGCTTTGAAATAATACTTATAATGAATACAAATAAAACGAAGCATAAAAAATACAACTGTATAAATTTGAATACGAAATGTTAAAACAGTGTTTCCAATTAAATTTGATTACTCATTATACTATTGCGGTACAACTTGTTCGATACGAAAATCGTAACAACATAGTGTCGTACAAAGAAAATATTACCAGACAGTGCCGAGAAAAAAAAAATGAAAAATTAACATAAAATCAAGAACAGTGAAATCTGTCCGCGAATTCGTTCGTCGTCCGTAATTTGCAGCCATTGTTTCCATTGAAATAGAATGTTCTGTTAAAAGGACTACTTAACATGATAAAAACGTTTTTCACGAGTGCCGTAGGTACTTTACACGCTCATTCTCTCATTCGTTTTATGAGTGATGTCAGGACACGCTAATGACGGTTATAATTGGTACCAAGTCGTGTAAGATCCTTTGTCACGGACAGAGACGGAACGGATACTTTTATTTCTCGTAGGGCTTAAAGTCTTAACACTCGTTACAAATTTCTCGTAGTTATTGTACTTTTATAATACAATGAATGTAGTGCTTGAATTGAAGAAACAAACTACTTTCAAAGTAAATAGCAAATGAGAAATGCACAATGAAAAACTATAGCTTTAATTTAAGGACAAATAAAAAAAGTTCTAGCAAGTAGTTGATTTATAACATTTTCTCGCATAGTACTTGTAATTATTTATGTCTTTGATATTTATATATATATATATATATATATATATATATAAAAGAGGACCGTTTGATAAGTCCGTGTAATTTCCGAAAGATGGCACCACTGGTGCATATCGAGGTTATTTTTAATTAGTAGCACCTCTTGGAAGAACACACATCAAGTTTCAGTCATATCGGTCTATTCCTTTGTGTTTGACAATCGTTGGAATCAAGGAAATCGAGTGATTGTCAAATAATGGACGAAAAAGAATTTCGCGTGTTGATTAAACACTACTTCATTAAAGGCAAAACGCCTCAGGAGACTAAACAGAAGCTTGATAAACATTATGGTGACTCTGCACCTTCGATTAGTGCGGTTTATAAATGGTTTCAAAATTTTCGGAGTGGCCATATGAGCACAAAAGACGCTGAACGTTCTGGACGCCCTGTTGAGGTCACCACTCCAGAAATCATTGATAAAATCCATGATATGGTGATGGATGACAGAAGAGTGAAAGTGCGTGAGATTACTAGTGCTGTAGGCATCTCGTGTGAACGGGTACATAATATTTTGCACCAACATTTGGACATGAAAAAGCTATCCGCCAGGTGGGTGCCGCGATTGCTCACGATCGACCAAAAACGAGGTTGTGTGAAGTGTTGCAAGAACGGTTTGCAGCTGTTTCAGCGAAATCCGCAGGACTTTAAGCGTCGTTTCATCACTGTAGATGAAACATGGATACATCACTACACTCCTGAGACCAAAGAGCAGTCTAAACAATGAGTTATCAAGGGGGAATCTGCTCCGAAAAAGGCGAAGACAATTCCTTCGGCCGGGAAGGTTATGGCGACTGTCTTTTGGGATTGTCCCCGATTAGCCCACAAAAAAGTCCTCTTTCATCACGACAACACACCAGCTCACACCTCAGCAGTTGTGACCGCAAAACTAATCGAAATAGGGTTCCAAATCGTTTCACATCCCCCCTATTCTCCAGACTTGGCTCCATCGGACTATTATTCGTTCCCTAATATGAAGAAATGGCTCGCGGGAAAAAGATTTTATTCGAACGAGGAGGTGATTGCAGGAACGAATGACTATTTTACAGACTTGGACAAATCCTATTATTCGGAAGGGATCAACAAACTAGAGCAGCGTTGGATGAAGTGTATAAGCCTAAAAGGAGACTATGTTGAAAAATAAAAACGATTTATTCAAAAAAATGGAACAGTTTTTATTTTTACACGGACTTATCAAACAACCCTCATATATGAAAATTTTATAAAAATGTTCAATAATTACTTATTTTTTACTTTATTTTTAATATGCATTTCGATGATCATGACTTCATCGTCAGATCAATATACTATAAAATCTAAATTTTATAATACAACTCTCCTAGTGATGATGTATAGCCATAGAAATGAGCATTAGCGAGTAAAATGAACAATAAGTGATTATTGAACATTTTTATAAAATTTTATGGAGTTGGGAGTAAGTAATTAATTTGTGTTGTAGGTAATGTCCTTCAAATAAATTATGAAATATTTATTGTTGAAAAACTTATATATGTTTGTACATACGTACACACAACTAATATATGTTTGTATGTACAAATACATACATTAATAAAAAATCAACTTCTGCACATAGAGTAAAGCAACGATCAACAGTGTCTAATAGAGCCACTTTAACGAACTAAATTTTAACTACACGTCGTACGTACACGTTCGTTATCTGAATTTTTATGCACGCTCGTTTATTACGTAATAAATTACCGCAAGATTTTGCGGCACCCGAGTGTGAACCTCAGTCATTCTGGAGTACCGCCACTTCGTTTCGTTTTGACAACGAACAAATTTGCTGCCACGCGACCAAGTAAAAAATAAAATAGAGCGACGAGAATGCTTTAAAAAACACACACTGGCACATACAGTCGTCTCATCGCGTTTCGTTTCAATACGAACGAGAGAGAGAGATGTTTTTCAGTATATAGATATACCATTAGCGTGCATAGAAATTAGTGAATTGTAAGTTGACTGGATGTTAGTTTATTTAAAAGAACGACGTTATTTCTTTCAAATATTAAGTTATTCTAGTATGTTTTCATATTTTTATTGGAGGATTTTAGTTTTCGCATAAATCGAATATTATTGTGGAAGGAATAATATTGACTCAAAACATAAATATTTTTCATACTTATGACGACACTTTTTTTTAAATTTTCTTTTTGAATAAATTTTAAAATGCTATATTTTTATTATACCTATATTTTAAATAGTTATATATATTTTTTCCTAAACTTTTTTATATATTTGAATTATTATTCTATAATTTATTTTATCCATTCATGATCTTCTCTACTTACTACATATTCAGCCTATTTCCATTTTAAACCAATTTTTTTTATTTAATCTTAATTTTACAATTGTTATTTTGATCCTTTAACCGGGATGTTATTTATTTTGAAACTGTAGTGAATTTACTTTTACATAAATAAATTATCATTCCAATATCAAACAGATATCGTAAAATCAAGATTAAAATCGATTTAACTCTTTTAAAGATAAACACACTCAAATTTCGTAATAAAATGGTGTCGATTGAAAATTAAAAGTCTACACAGTAAATTATAACTAGAAATCTATTCTTTATATTAAAATAACCAAAAATCTAGACAAAACTCATGAACTAGAGTGATTTTTATACAAATATGAATTTCGTTATGTAATATGAAGTGAGTAACAAAATAATATTCTAAACAGTTATAAATTAACAAAATGGACAATAAATAATTATTAAGGGGGTATTCTAGTTTAGAATTTTGAAAAAATCGTTTTTTTTACATATTTTCAAAGTTTAGACCTTTAAGAATATGTCCTTAAGAGAATTTTTCGAAATTCGAATTATTTTCGGAGTTATAGCTATTTTTGTGACGCGCCAACCAATCCGGTCTGGCCGGAACGAATCAACTTTAAACGCGTTTTTCTCGAAACTACTTTTTTCGACACGGTTCACGTGATATCTCAAGTTCTAATGGACAGATTTACTTGAAATTTGGTACAGAGCTTCTCAAGATAACAATGATTGCCTTCGCTTAGGATTTTTTGAAAATTTTGTTTTTTACTATTTTTAAAAAATTCCGAAAGTTGAAAAAATAGGCCAAAAAAATGATTGTTTTTTCATGCCATTTTGCGAAAAAAAAAATTTTTTAATTTCCCTAGGCAGGGATACTACTACAACTTTTTTTTCAATAATTTCAAAAAATGTTTTGTTTCAAATGACCGGAAGGGTTGGAACCACGTCAACCAAAAGACACCTTTTTTTTCGAACCCCCACTTTGGCAGCTTGTATCTTTTTCAATTTTGAATTTTTTGTTTTTAATAATACTTTTTTATACTCTTAAAATGTTAATAAATAACTGATTAAAAAAATGGATAGTAAAAATATTTGTTGTTTTTTTTTATAGCGCTCGAGAAAACACCTAAAATTCGTGCGTCTAGACTAGAATACCCCCTTAAACATTTTTTAATACGTATCTTGTATATTGGGATGATAATTCATTTGTATAAAAGTAAATTGGTTACATTTTCAAAATAAATATTTATAAAAGTTAATTATATTTTTTAAATATTTCATAACTTGACAAAAATAAAGATTTACAACATTAATAAACATATTTTTATATACATGTATTATAGCAAAAGTAAATTCAAAAATATATCCAAATTATAATTTTATTATTTTTGATTTGTGTATATTTTTTTTACCTAATCAGATAAAGAGTATAAATATTATCTGTAATATTATTATGTTATGAAAAATTATTTCAAATATAATTTGATTATTATTTATATTAATGGAGATGTTTCTATCTATAATTTTGATTAAATATTTATTATTATTATTATTAACACAAAACATTTGTAGTGCATTGAAATTACTCAAATTTTCTATCAGTTTTTTAAACACACGCCTCTGTTTTCAATGCTTATAATAATAATACATTGTGACTTCCAAATAAACGCGTTTCCTCCCTTTTTATCGTCGAAGTGGCACACCTCGCCCACATAACAAATTTCATTGCTACGTATCTCACCTTATTTGAACCTGCATAGTCGCGTCCCTGCGTCGCGCACATATACGACCGGAACCCGTGCGGAAATTATGCCTCTGGTACCGGAAACGCGGCGCACCGGAAGTGACGCGTATGTACGACACGTGTTTTACATATCGCGTTTAAAACGATCATATTTTCAAACCGTCGAACGCATGTTATCCGTCATAAAAACGTCATAAATTAGTATTGGTAATGCGATTTGTGTTGTGCGTATAGTTTTTTTTATGGTACACGGATCTATCTACATATAACCACATATGTCAAAGTTATGTGTCCCTATTTTACATATTGATGGAATCTGTGCGCATTTTTAGTTCAGGCCTGTGAGCCGTGTTTCACATATGGGTCAGGTATGTACGAATTGAAATTGTAGATTTGTTTCTGCACGTTTTAAGACGATAACTTAGCACTGTAGAAACATAAGATTTATGTTTTGTAATAATTTAAAGCAATAAAATATCAAATAAAAATGTACATTTGAGGAATATTTATAGATGAAATTTTCACCAAGAAATTTATACTAGTATCAAAATTTAGTATTCAAAATGTTACATTTAAATTCGATTTTGTCAGTTTTTTTTTCAATATTTAATCAAATAGACAATCTTTTTTACATACAGAAGATTTATATTTTATAAATAATAAAAGATTATATATATATATATATATATATATATATATATATACATTTACATTTTATAAAATTGGTTAGAAAAACACTATATGCAAGTATAGAATTAATTTAAGTGCTTTTATAACTTATCCAAACCTTTCCATTAAAAACATCTCTTTTTCTTATTATTCAAAAGCTTTCATCAACTTGTTATATTTAGTTTTTCTTACTCATATATATGTAAATACACTCAAGTTTGTTAATTAATAAATAGTTATTTTTTTTATTCATTCTATTTTCGATTAAGTTTCATTAAATATAAAAAAGGTAATTATCTGAAGTTATACTAATCACATTAGCTATTTTAAATTTAATATTCTTAACGTTGTATTTTAACTTATTTGAAAAAAAGTCTGCTAAAAGTAAGAAACTAAAAAAGTGAAGCGAACACATAAATGTAATGTATTATGCAGACGGTGCATCGCTAATAATTGAACATAATATGTTTTATAGTAAAAATGACATTCTCGACCGTATAAATAATGGCTTTAAAAGTTAATAAGAATATCTGCTGGGAATTGTATTAAACTTTGAACTAGCTGAGTAGTATAATATAAAGTTTAATGTATATAAATACACGTACATTGTCATACTAGTTTTTTAAACAAATATTAATCATTTTTTTTATTAAATATTTTCGAAAAGAGAATGTAACAAAATCTAACAAGTATTTATGTCATATATTGGTATAGTTTTTTTTTACTTAATTATATCTTATTTTTAAATATCAAAAAATAAATTACTTGATGCTAATAACAATTTTTTAATTTAATTTTTATAATATTTTCTCATCCAATATAAATTATTAATAAACAGTTTTAAATATACATTTCATTTCAATAATTATAATATTTTAGTAATTATTTATCATGATATATTTTAAAATTATTAATTTAAAAATTATATATGAATCTTTCGATGGTCAATTTTGAATAGCCAATTCATTATTATTTTAATATTAAATTATTTGTTTAAAATATTAATTAATACTAAATATTTGTCCACATTTTTTTATTTATACTTTTTTATCATATTTATATTAAAATATGAAACTCCACAAAATAAAATTTTATTTATTTTGAAATTAAATAAAATATTTAATTAATATTTTGTTTATTATTATTAAATAAACTAATACAAAAAATAATAGAATTGATATAGAAAAATTATAAAATTTATATAAAAATACACTTCTATTTATACTATAGTAAATTTATAAAATGTGTATTATCTGTATATCATCATATTTTATTTAATTTTTTGAGAAAAATATTTAGTAATTATTTTTTATCTCTCCAACGTTGAAAAAGTATCTAATGATATTTGTAATCTGAAAATACAACTTAATTGAAGTAATTTTTCATTACCTTCATCATTGTTTTTTTTAAAAAAAAAAAGTCACATCACACTTAACTCTCTGACCAGGGATCGAACACGAACTTTCGCGTAACAAGTAGTGATATATTTGACTACCCAACCGTTTGGCATGTAATAATTACAACAATGTATTAACTTTTTTGTATTCCTCTGAAGTACCTACGAAAGGTTTATTATTTACATTGACTATTTATTTTACTTTGCTATTTTATAACGACAGATTTGAAATTATATCATTTCAATATAATTTAATACTGAATTTTGATTTTTTTCGAAGCTGATTTAAAATTTGGGTAATTTTTTGTAATATCTCTTTCAGTTATTGATTTTCTGAATGATTCAATGAAATAATATTTTTTCTAATTTTCTTAGTAATTTTATTAAATCGTGGTATTTAACCCTTTAACTGTTTAATTTTGTTTCGAAAAACTTTTTCTGCCTGCTTAATTATTTTCCAGCGAAGACGAGTATACTCGACATAAACAGAGTAAAATGTTTCTGCCTATAAAAGTAGGCAATTATGATTAAAAATCAAAAGTTGCGTGTTGGTTTTTTAGAAAATATATATTTTTATTCGTTGTTAACAAACAAAATTTATTTCATTGATAAAAAAATCGTTTGTAACGGTACTTCCCCAGAATTTGTTATTTCAGCTTAATACAAGCTATTGTGTATTAAAATAAATAAGGTTGCCAGACTAACGAATATTCTAAAATGTACATTTTTTAAAAGATCTTTATTTGCCCTTTTTCAGAGAAAAAAATTACAGTTGACTCGTTTAATAATAATACGAATGCGATTTTTTTTATCTTCACGACGAGTATACTCGACATTATGCGAAAAATTTTCGTTTCGCTCTGACGAGTATACTCGACATAAACAGTCAAAGGGTTAAAATAGATGATTTTCTGAAAAAACTTCAAACGTTTGTAACTTTTTAAAAAATAATTGTTATTAATCATTGGACATAACATATTTCTCCCAAATAAATACAAGTGTATTTTTGCCAATTCTGTAAAAATCGAAATTTTTATTTTTTTAAAATTTCTTAGAGATTTTTTTGATTGGTTCATTGTTGAAATTTTTCTCTACCAAAAATTGGAGATCTAGTAAATAGGGTGGATGGAAAAAACCTCATACTGCAACTTTTACAATTTTTAGACTGTTTTTTTAAAAATAGCTTAATATTTTGTTATCATTATTACTGTTTTCAATACGTTAAAGAAAAATAAAAATTCTATAACATTTTTGAATATTTTTTTTAATTGAAATGTTTGAAAACTATGTGTACTTTTTAAAAATTTAGTGAGAATAGTTTATATTAATAATTAAACAAAAATATTTTTTAAAATGATATTACATTTTTTTAAAAAAATTGTAATTGAATCATGTATATATATATATATATATATATATATATACATATGTATTTTGAAAATGTAAACGTTTTGTTTGAATTGATGATTTAAAAATCATTTCTATGTACAATGAAAGAGGAAACGGGAAACTGGAACAAAAACAACAAAATATATATAGTACACATCTCTCAATATTCAGTACATGTCTGCAAGTTTTGTTGACATTCGTACGCCAAAAACGGATATTGGACCGTGACACGGTCGCCTGTATAGACGAGAATCACAACGATTGTCCGTCGATCTCGACGTCGCATGGCTTCGTTCAAGTACCCTCCACGTGCTTGCAAATATTCCATCTCCGTCTGTTTCGACGCCGCACGGGCCATATTTATCTCGTTCACTTATCTCTGAACCATTTTTCAGTTCTGTGGCGCGGCGCTGTCACTTTTCACGCGCTGCCCGTTAATTTATCGGCCGGGAGAACGTAATGAAAAATACCACCGCGATATGTTTGCGCTGTAAGACTGTTAGAAATCGCCTGCTCGACTGGAAAATTCCCGTAATATACTACGACGTGAAAGTCTTTATGCATTATATATATTTTTTTCCTCTCTTCCATATTAATCGATCGACACTCGAGAGGTTTTCATTCAAATGATGCGGTGAACATTTTTCTCGAGTTAATTTTTATTATAATAGAATGAATAAATCATAATTTTTCTGTATATTTTATAGACTTTTTATATTGTGTTTTAGCAATGTATTTTGATTATTATTGTATCATTTTTTCACAATCTTAAAAATTATTTTTTTTAATTCAAGTTATATAAGGTCATCCGAATGTAACGCCTAGATTTGTGTTTTATTTTTAAAAAAGTAAGTATATGAGGTGGTGTATAGGGAAACATGTGTTTAGAATCTTTTTTTTTAAAAAAACACAAATTCAGGCGTGACATTTGGATAACCCTATATACAGTAATAAAAGATTAATTTGCTCATCTATTAAAATTATTTTTTTGTTACAAAATCAAAAAATAACATTTGTAAACAAATATTTATTTAAATAGCTGAGATATCCTTAATTCAAAGTACAAAAATAAATCTAGCTAAATTCTATTTTTTCATCATATATAGTATTTTTTTTGAAAATATAAAAAAATATAGAGGACAAATATCCATATGATTTGATTAAGAATATTTTTTTATCTTAATCCTCATCTCTAATATTTAATATGTAATCTTATTGTCTTTATTATGACTTCTAACGATTTACAATAACATATTATCAGTTAATATTTTTAGATAATCTAATAAAATACTTTCCCGTATTTTTTTAAAATTTGAAATAAAATTCTTGTTTATTTTTCATCTCAATCTTTTAATTTTTTAATCCAAATAACCCCATAAATATTCATTAGAGATTCAGGTTCAAAAGTGGTAATTACAGAGCACACAAAAATAGTTTCCATTATTATTAATTTATTTGTAAAAAATATAAAAGTTATGAACGAAGAAGGGCACGAAAATTTTATTTCCAACTGTATATATATATATATATATATATATATATATATATATATATGTGTGTGTGTGTGTGTGTGTGTGTGTGTGTCTGTATGTGACATGTGTGGTATATAATAATTACTGAGAGACCGTTCACGCCATAAAACGATATAAAATCTGCTTTATTTTAATATCAGTTGGTGCTCTTCTATTACCATACTGCAATGCGCAGGTAGTTAGCCACTGTATGTAAAACGAGAGTGTTTCAAAACCTTTATTGTTATGAAATATGCCCTCGTTACTACAAGAACTCTACATTTTCTGATATGTTGTATTTTGAATCAAGACTATAGAATATATAATGACTTTAAAATTATTTTAATACGTGTTCTATACTCTTACTTCGTTAATAATATATTGTTTAAAATAATAAATTTATTAGAATACAGTGTCGTACATTATCATTTATTTCTGCTATGAAATTAGGTTTACATATAATTTATATTTGGGTAAGAAATGTATTCATACCCCATATATTCTTTTAATAAATTCTTTATGACTTTCTCTAAGGATATTTTTAAAGTGAAACTTCTTTAGCGACGGTTTTTCTTCACGCGGAAACAGTTATGAACGGAATACTGCATGCATCATTTCATCAGCGGTTCATTTGAAAATTTTTCCTTGATCTCTCATTTCTAAACACCTCAAATATCAAAACACAAACAACTGCTTTCACTGGATACTGGTAAAATATCTTAACAGATAACAAACCACATCGACTCATTATCTCATTTACTGTAAAATTTATGTATATATATATATATATATACTTTGGATCAATAAATTTTATTTGAATTTCTATAAGATGCTTATAGACAGGAAAGACGTATGAAGCCGTATGCGCGTCGGTTTGATAAGTTAGAAATTTCGCTTTTTTCAAAATAGTACAGAGCGTGCTTAAATGAATCTGGGAATTGTGTTTGAATAGGAGTGTTATTTAATGTAATCACATTGATATTTTTGGTAAGTATATAAATTTATATAATCTCATATTATAATAATAAACTAAATAATACTAATAATAAACTAAATAAACCGACGCCCGATCGCTAACACCCCGGCCCTACACTATACAAATCCAGTGTTAGATTTACGGATTTCGAATAAATATTTTTTGGCAAAAAACGCAAAAAGTTCAGCATAGGGGGTGTTGAAAATTTCACGAAAAATTTCGAAATTTTTTTGTAATTTTTTGTTATATTCGTATTGTTTATGGTCCGTAGGTACGTGTATAAGCATTAGAAAGACTGCTGACGCTTATTAAGCTTTTTCTAAAACGGACTTTGAAATTTTGGATTTTTTAGGATTTGAAAAATTTCAAATCTGTAAAATTTAAAACGGTGCTGCGTCGCTAATATAGAGTTAGAGCGAAACCGACGCCCATTCGTTATCACCCAGGAACTACTCTATAGAAATCCACTATTAGATTTATTGATTTTCGAAAATATTTTTTTGGAAAAAAACGCAAAAAGTTCAAAGCGGGGGTGTTATGTAAATTTCGGGAAAATTTCAAATTTTTTTGTAATTTTTTGTTATATTCTACTTTGTTTATGGTCCGTATGTACGTGTATAAGCATTAGAAATGGGCGCCGACGCTTATTAAAATCGCAAACGGAGCTTTGAAATATTTTTGGATTTTTACTCGATTTGAAAATTTCAAATCTGTAAAACTTTAAAACGGTGCTGCGTCGCTAATATGCTAGTTAGAGCGAAACCGACGCTCATTCGTTATCACCCCGGCACTACTCTATAGAAATCCACTATTAGATTTATTGATTTCGAAAAAATATTTTTTGGAAAAAAACGCAAAAAGTTCAAAGGGGGTTGTGGTTTTATTTAAATTTCTGGAAAATTTCGAAATTTTTTTTTCTAATTTTTTGTTATATTCGTATTGTTTATGGTCCGTAGGTACGTGTATAAGCATTAAAAAAGGGCGCCGATGCTTATTAAGCTCGCAAACGGACTTTGAAATTTTGAATTTTTTGGTTTCAATAATACTTTTTGATATTCGTAAAGTGTTAATAAATAACTGATAAAAATGGATAGTAAAAATATTTGTTGGGTTTTTTTATAGCGCCAGAAAAAACACCTAAAATTCGTGCGTCTAGACTAGAATACCCTCTTAATAAAAAATATAAATTTATGTTATGTATATAAAAAACAATTAATATTCCAATAAATAAAACATAACCTTTTATTAAAATTGATTTTTTTATATAAAATTATTGTGGATACAATCATCAATTTAATTATTACACGTTAGTTATTTAATTAAAATTTTATTAATGATCAAACTTTAGATTTGGATCTCTTTAATAGTGTTTTATATGAATTTAGCTATATAATCATATCAGTAGATAATATCATACTGTCAAATCTAATTGTCTACAATTAACATTTACCAATCAGACTCTATCAATTAGCATGTAAAATCAATATGACCAAAAATGTCACATACAGATTTAATAATGTGTTATGTATAGTATATTTACTAAAAAAATAATACCACTAGTGAAAAATACAATCAAACTAATAATTAACCTAGACATTATTATTAAAATTTAAAAAAAACAATTTAATCGCATAATATAAAATTGTTTAACACACACACACACACATTTTATATATATATATATATATATATGCATACATGTTTATCAACAGCATACTTGCATGTATATTTATATTTAAACTCTCCAATAAAATTTCATCAAACGAGATTAAATTTGCGTAATCCTATACAAAAAAAATAATCCAGTATGATATAGCACAAGCGGCGAATTTAATTAATTATAATAATTAACTAAATATACATGTACGTATTTCGTAATACTTTATTGTCATTATTTTTAATAAATTTTTAATTAAACTCTACGTTTTACAAATATGATACAAAAAAAAATTAAATTCTCAAATGTACGATACTCAATTTTATTATACACATATACGGATAAAATATGATTAGAAGAGTTGAAAAGAAATATATTAGTTTTATAAACTATTTGAAAATTAATTTAAAACGTTTTAAATTATATTATGAAAAAATATTCTATCGATGATTTTTGATGATTGAATGAAATATATTTTCTTGTTGAATTTTTTATGCTGTTGAATATAAAATAAATATAATTAGAATAACAATGTCTTAAAAAATAGTGATAATTAAAATATCAATAAGTGACTATTGAACATTTTCTAATATCTTGTTTAGTTGGGGATGTTAATTAGTTTATGTGAAATTTATTTATTTACTCAATTATATTATATTCAAATTATATAGAAATTTGGTTCATGAAAATAAAATAAATATCAAATACTTTTTTAAATTTTATGATAAAACTAAAAACTGACAATAATAAATGTAATTTTTATATTAAAAATAATAATAAAGTATATATATATATATATATATATATATATATATATATATAAAAGGAAGAAAGAAAATATATCCCCACGTCAAAAGAAAGACAATACATTGAATATAATATGCAGGCTAGTGACAAATGAAATTGTGTATGAGGGTTACGCGCCATCCTTAAAGATAGATGGATCTACTTAAATCTTCAGAAAGTAAAAGTTTCTATGACCTGTTTATATCCTGTTGGATTTTCTTGTCTTACGGGATTTAGCATGATAGCGGAAAATTTATTTCAATGAATGTGTAAAGACGAATCGACTAATCTTGTTGAAATCGATAATGCACTTGCCGTTATTCAATTCAATATTCACTTTTTTACCCACTACCCCGTACATATATATTCATGTATTTATATATATATATATATATATATATATATATATATATATATATATATTCACACATACATACATACCTCACATTTATCCGTTTTGATTTTATTGACTTGGATAAAAACGGATTTAGTAAAACGAAAATTTCATGAAAATGAGATATCAATTTCTCTGTACGAAAACGGTTAAAGTTCGTTTTTACTAAAGTTATTAGATATATTTAATATATATATATATATATATATATATATATATATATATATATATATATATATATGTGTGTGTGTGTGTGTGTGTGTGTATTTATATATACACATATAAACTTTTAAATATTTATATGATTTTAAACATTATACTACAAATCCAATTTACTAACATAAATATATATATATATATATATATATATATATATATATATATATATATATATATATATATATATACGAATCGACATGATATAATTTCGTCATACAACACGCATGCTTTATTCCCACTTATGCTTTTGTGCACACAGCACTTCGATCCTGATTTAATTGGATATTTAATTTGTCCCGTGGGAAATCAAGGGAAATGAATCAGAAGTATACACACACACACACACACACACACACATATATATATATATATATATGTATTTATGTATGTATGTGTGTGTGTGTGATTGTGTAAATGTGTACATCTATATGCATATGGATATTTTGGGTAAATTTATTTTTGTAAGTGTGTGTTTCAAATATTTTTTGAATTTTATTTGGTAAAAATCTCATTATCGACGATCTGATTATTGAAAATCTCATTAAAATTTACATGATATAAATCAAAAGTTTACACAATTACCGTATTATAAGTTTTACAAATATTCGATATTAATCTTTGTACATCATATTTACACAACATACATTTCGTTATATATATATATATATATATATATATATATATGTATATATATATATATATG
The DNA here is from genome assembly GCA_029203775.1 of Neoneuromus ignobilis. Classification (NCBI taxonomy): domain Eukaryota; kingdom Metazoa; phylum Arthropoda; class Insecta; order Megaloptera; family Corydalidae; genus Neoneuromus; species Neoneuromus ignobilis. The sequence continues at coordinate 20,921,808 of CP092096.1, read as the reverse complement.
TATATGTATATATGTGTGTGTATAATAAAATAAATTAATAAATAAAAAATATCATTCCTATAATTTATAGAAAAATTAAAAAAAAATTTCCTGATATTTTCAATATATTGTATTTAAGAGGAAATTCCGGTCTAGAAGGACATTTTTAGTATTTTTTATAAAAAAAATAATCAAGATAATAATCTAGGGTTTTTGTATTTTATTATGTATACTTTAAACAAAAAAAGTAACATAATAATGTAATATATGAATATATTAACCAGTTGCGCTGGAATGACGTGCTATGTACGTCAACTGCTATCTGTACCAAATGTCGATAAGACGTACATAGCACGTCGTGTGATTTTTACTAAGTTAAAATAACATCGGAGTTCAATTAGCAAGTGTCACAATTCTGTTTTAAAAGCATACAAGTGCTTTTTTGTAGAACTTCATTAATTTTATATATTTTCATTGAATAATAATCAAGTGACTACAAAACACAATATTTTTTTTTATTATTATAAAAAACTATTTTATCAAAGAACTATTTTATTCTGATAATAGCGCATCAGAAAATGTTGTACTGGATTTATGTAGACCTTTAGTTGATTTTGTACACACCCTCTTTTTAGATAACTGGTATTTGTTACCAAAACTGTATCGGAAATTACATTTACAAAAAATTAATACTATCGGAACAGTCAGATCTAATAGAAAGAATTTGCTAAAAGATCTCGCAGCGATAAAATTAAAAACATTTTATGTTCTTTTAAGATCTTACAATGGTATCTTAGCTGTAAAATGGAAAGACAAAAAAGATATATATTTACTTTCTTCAAAACATTCCAAATCAGAAATGATTGTAACAAAAAAGAAAAAATGTAGAAATTGTACAGACCAAAATGGAAACATTACAAAACCTAATATAGTTCTAAATTACAATGATGATATAGGTGGAGTAGACCTACAAGATAGCTATTTATCATCTTTTCCTTTAATGAGAAAATTTGCAAAAAGTTACAGAAAAATATTCTTTTATCTAATGGATATGGAATTTTTTAATACCTCTATTCTATTCGATAAAATAACAAACGTACCAAAACCCAAGAAATACTCCTTTTCAAAAATTATTAATAAATTTGTTAATCAATTTAAGAGTTTTACTTAATGTTAATGTGTGTGTGTGTCTAAAACTTTATTAAAAAAATGATTTCAAATACCAACTCGCTGCGGATTGCTTTGGACGGATTTGTCACGCGTGCATGTTAATTAATTGCCAACGCAACTGGTTAAAAAAAAGTAGTGCGCTTCTTAGTAACCCTTGAATAATTTTCTGTTGATGGTGAGACGTCTAGCTCTTCAGTTAATTATTTAAATTCAAAAGACTAAAAATATTTCCAATATACATAAAATTTCTGAGGTAGTGAACCTATGAAAGTTAAAACATTTCTATTTTTTCCGACATTTCAAAATCAAACAATTTTTTTAAAATAAATTTTTCACAATTCTACAATTCTTACAAATTAGTAAATTCGAATAAACTCAATATATTAAAAATTCACTGTCCAGCAAAAATTATAATCTTTAATTAAAAAAAAATATTCGAATTGGAAATTAGTTTCTGAGATATTTGTCAGTTCGAAAAATGATGTTTGGAGAAAAACACGTTTAAAGTTTTATATAATTTTAGCCGATGTAGTAATCAGGTATAAAACCCTTGCAACGGCTGTCACCTTTAGAACCCTTTAATCTTGGTAATTTTCAAAATTTTGAAATTTCTTTTAACTACATATTCTTCACATATCAAAGAATTGACAAATTTTAAAAAATCGATTTTTTGAAAATTCTACACCGGAACATCCCCTCAATGTTATTTAATTATAAAAATATATTTTTCATTGTGACTCTACTTATATATAAATTTATTTAATAGATTTTTTTTATTAAAAAATAAGTTTTCTTCCACTCAAAGTTAACTGAACTAATCTTTTATCTATAATCATGCTGTGCAATTAAACTACACGTAAACCTATTCAACAGTGTGTAGTAGGACAGATTCACGCGTGCTGTTTTCAACTTTTACGGCCTCTCAGTCTGTGTCTGTGATTCTAACGCGTTTATGTTTTAATATTCGTTTTTAACGTTTTCTTAATTGACCATTACTCGAATTAATTACGGCGCACCAAGTAATACCCGCGTGTTCGGCAGTTAGAAATTCACATCAAGGACCAACCATAAAACACGACCATTGAACGCCTTAATCAAAATTCAAACCTGCACTGTTAAAGGAAACGTATTTGACCGTGGATGTGTACGATAATTAATTTCGATATATTTTCGCTACTGATTTTCATTTAATTGCGGCAAAAGACATCAAAAGGAAGCAGTCGGTCGGCTGATTTGAATTTAACTAAACGCTAATGTCTGTTTTTATGGGCGGATTGTTCGGACGAGATAGAAGTTGACGAGTGTATTTCGCGACGGTAAGATCGTTTTTAATTATAATTTAATGCGTCTCGACGAAATTTCAACTCTGTCGTATGATTTTTGTCGTAGGTTTTTTTCCAAAACTAATTAAAAATATAAGTCCTAGTCGTAAATTAAAATAAGTATAAAATTTTAATTGCATTCAAATCACTGTGCAATAATTTATGCAATACACTAGAGTGAAATATACTCTTTATTATAGCATAATTTTTCATTTTAATCCAGACAAATTACGTTTTATTTTTTTTACTTTTTCCCTTTTTTACTGTTTATACCGCATCTTATCCGTTTTTATTCTAAAAAGCTTGCATTGTTCGCATCAACTCTCGTAACTCGCAAATTAGTATTTCATTAAAAAGTGTTTTTCTGGCTGGGTTTTTTTATTACACTAATATTTTAAAAATAATACCGTATTTCTTAGTTTTGTCTAATAAAGGTATTCTAAATACCCTTTTATTTTTTTAACCATGTTATTATAGATTAATTTTATATTATTGATATTTTTATAAATTAAATACGATTTCTTCAATATGATTTAAAAATATATGAATGAAAACTATATATAATTATTTAGATATCATATTGAAATGAAATTAGTCCTCTGCAAATAAATAATATTTGCTAAACGATTTTTATCTCAAACGTATAATAATAATATTAAATTGAAAAATGTACTCTGAAATATCAAAGTTTAAACAATTTATGTTATAATTGTAATTCAATCTCTTCACTTAAATATACATTGGCGATTTCATAAACTTTTCTATGTATAAACACATACACATGTGTATGTTTATGTGTACAGGAATGTACATATCATTTGAGGCACTGGAGACAGTGAACGATCGTGAGAAATACAGGTATCGGCGAGTCGTGAAAAGCGTAGTGCGTTTCGAGACCACGCACAACAAACAGAAATCCCGAGGGTTCGTTCATCTGTACACAGTGCTAGAGTAGTTGGATAGCGCCAGGGAACACGGTCCGTGGTTCGATGTGTAAACAAGGGAGATGCGTTACTTTTATCCGGCGTTATTTATCAAACGGCACTAGGAGCTCGTTGCCTGTATGGATTTGTATGTGTGCGTATGTACACACACACACACACACATATATATATATATATATATATATATTAACCCTTACATACAAATATTTATACAGGTTGTCTGAAAGTCTTGTTTATATTTGTTAAACAAATTTCTTTTTAAAATTAGTCAAAAGAAATCCATATAATATATATGTTAATATATTTAAATATTTATTCAAATTCACTCTCTAATCAATTATATAAATATATTCATATAAATTTATTAACTTGTGTGTATAAAAGAATTTAAAATTTTGCTTAGTTCAAAAATTTATCTTCTGTTTTACGATTAATAATTCATTGCAAATTAATAAAATGAAAAAAAACTTAAGTAACATTTATATACTTTATTAATGTACAATACATTGCTCATAATTGTGGTACTAGTTTTACATTTTTCATGAATTGAAATGTAAAATATGTTTAATGGAAAAATGTACAATAGATACATAAATAAAAGGGGGGAAAATCTGAAATTATAACTGAAAATTTGAAATCAATTGAAATACATTTCGTATATTTAAAAATAATTTATTATCTGATTCATGTAAATATTTACATAAATATCTTTACAATCAAACGCAACTTTCTTCTGAATGATATTTTTAAAGCTCGACTGAGATATTTGAAAATATAAATATTTGATATTTTCTACTTACATTTCAAATTATTTAATTTTTGTTTTTATGCACATACACACACACACACACACATATATATATATATATAAGAAATAATTACTTCATAGAATAACCGTTGATTAATTTTTGTAACGCTGGAAATCAATAATAAATTTAAATTTTCGCTGGCATAAATATATATTTATTATAATATATATTTTTAAATATTATTTCCATATAAAAAAATATATATAAATTTTGCTGATAAACTTGTCTCTTAATCTAATAAAGCTATAATAACGAATAGCGTCATAAACTAGTTATAATAAATGCTTTTATAAATAATAAATTATCACTCAGTTTATATAGATTAACTACTTTAATATTTTTTCCTTACTTTACTTATTACTTGAGAAAAACTAATTATCCATGAATTTCATTTTACAGTAAAAAATAAGATATAAAAAACGTAAGTAACGTATAAAGAATCATCTTACAATTTAATAAATTATTAATAAGAGTAATTTCTATATGTATATTAATTATTCCAATGAACTTCAATATCTATCGAATATTTCCTAAAGATTATCTTAATTACCTAAAACAAACCCTTATTCTAAAAAAAAATGTTAATTACAATATCAACTTTCTTTGTTACTTCCCACATTTTCTTGAACCTCTCACCCGTTCATCCCTCTTATTTATATCGAACGTGTGTTGTGTAGTGTAATGGAATGTGTTATCTTTCTTAATACTATGAAGAGAGCTTTTAAGCATCCTGTACGTTTACATATGTGTGCGTGAATGTTTAGATGTGTGTTTACGTGTTCGACATAAACACTGTTCACATATCTATAGAATCGTGCAAAGAGTAAAAGCAGAAGAACATGAGAAGCAACATGTCGTTTCCTCCCCATGACCTTATATTCTTCACTACAATTTCCGAACTGTATGTAAACAATGTTAGAGTGGAAGAGAGATCTTTTGCTTTTATGTGAGCGTTTGTTAACGTTGTTTGAGATGTCGCAACCATATATACATACTTTATATATATAAATATATATATATATATATATATATATATATATATATATATATAAATACATTAAAAAACATAGCTCATAATAATTGTATTTTTAACAATTACTTATATTCACCTATTTTAATTGAATAATTCATATATTAAATTAATTGAAATTTTATGAATTATTTTTTTCTTCATATAGGATGGGCCAAATGAGATTAAAAATAGTAAATGATGTTAAGCATGTAAATGTATGTTTAAACCCTTTAGTCTCATTTGTCCTATATAACTCTTTACTAAAAAAAATACTTTTTTGCATATATATAGGTGGATCTAAAAGTTTTTAAAATGAAAAATAAGAAACATTTTTGGCCATTTTTCAACAATCTCTTTCGATCTCAGTACATTTAATCCAACACTTTTCAGGAGCTTTTATTCCTTTTGTAAAATCCGTTTTGTCCAAACCCTCAAAATATCAGTTTGCAACTTTAGTCACTTTAATATTTGATGAATTTTTTCTATCCAGATATTTATTAAGTTTAGAAACAAAAAAAGTCAGAGAGAGATACATCTAAAAAAATACTATTCTTATTTAAACATTTTCAATCGTAATTCGTGCAGTTTTGCCATCGTAATTTTTGATTTATTTAATTGTACATGTTTAGTAAAACAGGATGGATTTTTTTAGCAAATGAGATCTTTTGATTTCGTCGTTCAAACGATTCAATAACAATGCATAGTACTAGTTGTTGTTTTTCCTTTTTCTAAATAATCGATATGAATTATTCAATGGAAATCAAATCTAGTTCACCAAGTGCTGTCCAGTTTTTTGATTATTTTTTTGTCCTAAATGTGTAGTAATGGATCCATGTTTCATCAACAGTATTTAAGGCCTAACACCACTGTAGAAATTTCAAAAAATCAATTTTTTTTTATTGGCTTAAAATATACTTTGAACCTTTTAGAATATAATACAAAAGGTTTCATTCTGAAAAAAAAATTTTCTTTTGAAATTTCGGGACTTATACCTGCCGTCTTCGACCGCTCCGAAACGGCCGATCGAAACTTTAAATTGATTTTTCTCGAAACGACTTTTTCTCAACGGGCACGCAGCATAACTTAAACAGTTTTTTTCCAATCAATTTGAAATTTTAATCATGATTTTATTATTATATTTCGCAGTGAATCACGTAGGGGATTTTTAATAAATTGATTTAAACAATTTTTATAAACAAAAACGTGCCTTTTTTTATGAAAATTGAATTTTTTTTTCAATTCGCTGCCAAATTTACAAAAATCAATATTTTCAAAACCCCCTACGTGATTCACTAGCTATTGATATCAAGAATAAGTGGATTTTTTTTTTTTTGTTCCAAGTTCAAGTGTGCGACAATTATGCTGCGTGCCGCGGAGCGCTTCCGATGAAAGGAGCCTCGAATTATTGGCTCTAAATCAGCCATTTTGTATTTTTTTTACTTTATATTTTTAGTCAATATAGTATAATGTTAGATCAATAACGTATCAAAATATTTTTTCTTTCCAACTTTCCTTTCCATTCAAAAAAAATTCCCAAAAACACGCTTTTTTTTCGCGATTACAGTGGTGTTAGGCCTTAAACATTTTTCATAAATGATCATTCAAATTTACTTTTATTCGATTGTCTGAAAATTCGAAACTTATCAGAAAATGAGTTTTCTCATGTCAAATGTTCTTGTAAAATGCAATATGCACGATCATAAAAAATGCTTACAATCTCTGTTATTTCTTTCAATTTTAATTAGCCATCATACACCACTACTCCATGGACCTTTCGAATAGTTTCTTCATCAGTAGTTTTTGATCTTCTTGAACGTCGTGTATCTTTTACACTTATACAACCGTGTTTAAATTCATCAACTCAATTTTCAATCATTGGATATGAAAAAGCAGACTTGCTAGGAATTCTGTGTAATTCGATTTTTATATCTTTTTTGTTTAAAGCTTTCAAAAAATAATATTTGTGTATATATGAGAGCATGTATATGGGGATGGATGTGTGTTTAATAATCGATTGGTTAAAAGTGACTGAACCTGCATTAGAACTCTTCTTGAACAGAAAATTCGAATTTAGAAAACACATAACGAATGCAGAAAATTTGGTAATTTTGACTAGTCGTTTCTGAAATTCTCACATTTTCCAAATGTCAATATTCCCTACGTCGAGATCTTTCAGTCTGCACGTACAATAAAGTACAACGTGTACGTATTTCGATCGATTGCCGCGAACTCGTCGCCTCATTACGATGCAGACAGTTGAGGCAGTTATCCAACCACGTTCGTACAGACGCCTATTATCAGTAACACGCACGGATACACAGGAAGATCTGCCATCGTGCAACGGGCGACAACATCCCATCCCAACGGTGTCCTTGCGTACGCTTCATCGGCTGCACACTCTTGCCGGCCGTACAGTGCGTGCGCGTCGATAACGCGCTGTTTTTCCGCTGGCGGCCATTTTCGCGCGAAAATTGTCAACTGTTGTCGAATTATGTCGTGGCGTAGACGACGTTGCTGTACACAACTGTATGTATAACTAACATGATTTTTTATCGATATTGTAAGAGATTCGTCCCAGATGATTAAATCGAAATTAATGTCTTGTAAAACATTTCGAATAAATGTAAATCAAACCGTCTGTGTTACTTTTTTTGCAACAAAATTTATAGTCATCGTTGAATATAAATTCTTCATGCCATTTTAGACTATTTATCTTATTTGCTTGACATTGTTTTTTTTTTGTAATGTAAGAAAAATACTTGTAAATGATTCTGTTTTCAATCAATATGAACATTTCAAAATTTCATTTAATTTCATATTCTATAGAAAAGGTCATTCACACTCACAATCAAATCTCAATAAATTTATACTCAATTATAATCAGATTAATTCAATCACAATAAAAAATATTTTTCTATATCCATTGCTAGTTTATTTACTAGTACTTTATATTTGATTCACCATTACTTATTATCTTAATTAGTAATCTTCCTAATGATATTAAATCAAATTTAAGATCATTTACAGTTAACCTCTTAGCATATGAAAAAAATCTGAAGTCGATATCCAAAATTAAAGAAAATTTTAATAAAACTCAAATAATTTCAAATGATCTAAAATTTGATAATTAATTTTATTTGATATACAAATAAAAATACTTTTATTAATTCACTCTATTCATTTGAAAATTTTAAATAAATCCATTAGTTTCTAAAAAAAATGTAGGAAAAAAGGAACTTTCTATTTTAAACTGATTTTTCTTAGTTGAGATTTTTTTAGTCACTCGAAATGTTCTTTAAATAATAACACCTGATTACAATTTATTTTTGATTTTTCAAAAATGTTCAAATGGAATGAATTTAATAAAGATGGGAATGTAAAAAAGTCACTGGATGAGTTTTAAGCTTCTAAGAACGAATTATTTTGTCGTAAAAGAATTCAAAAACAAGATGGGAAGAAGTTGTTAATATTAATGGAAAAAAACATTAATCATTAAATATGAGAAAATTATATAAAAATGTTTTATTTTCTCTTACTTATAAAACAGACAAAAATTTTTAGTAGATATATTTAAATAAAAATACCTTCGTAAAAGTAAATTGATTTACATTTTATAAAATTAATATAAATAAAATAAAAATATTATATAAAATTTCAATAACTCGAAATAAAAATCAATTTATTAATAAGTTCATTGGTGTTATTACAGATTTTTTATTGATGAAATTTACCCTCATACCATTCAACATATTCATTTTTAAATTTACAAAAAAGCAAACACTTCAAAGTATATTCCCTTTAACTCGCAACTGGTGAAAAGAAAAATTAATTAAAAATATATAAATGAAGAAGTCACGTACTTGTAGAATACTAAAGGTTTTGAAAAAATTATGATATTCTCGGTCTTTAATATTCGCTCGGTTTTTTTAAAAAAAAACTTCCTTTCCTCAAAAAAAAAAAAAATTAATTACTATTTATGGATATGCCGACAGCTACTACCGAAAACGAATTACCTACAAACTTTTAATCTGGGAAATGTTCGTCGGAAAATTTATCGGTAGTGAAATTATTCTTTTTCTTAAACAATGTAAATACATTTCTCTTGAAATAACTACATAGCTGTTAAATAAATTCAGTACATTTGTACAATTTTTTTTTATCTTCAACAAAAAAATGTTTTCTAGTATTATAATTGATTTTAAATTTTATCGTTACTATTTAAATGTACATTATTCTGAAAAGTTATGTACAAAATATTGTCATAACTTTCAAATAATTGATTTAATTAGATCAGTATTTACATAAAAATATTAATTTATTCGTATAATAATATTTTATTAATTAAATGAATCATTATCTCGAAAAAAATAAATTATTATCGTAATTTTCATTTCACCTACGCTTAAGAGTTTTTATAATATTTCAACAATGATATAAACATGTAAGTTTATTTATAATTGATGTATGTGATGTATTGTATTCTTGAAATTTATAATTTTTATATTCAAGAATAAATACGTATTTCAATAATTCAATACTAAACGATTTTCAGACATTTCCTGGAAAATTTTAGTTATATTTTTCATACACAATAATAGGTTGCAGTCATTAATCGTTGTACTTCTAATACAAAGTTCGTTATTCAAAGTGTAATCTTCTCTAAAGTCCAATCTGGGAAAAAAAGTATGAACATATTTTTATATAAAATATTCAAATTTATTTCTTGTAAATTCAGGCAACAATGAAACGATTTACGGGAAGCAAAAATTATTCGAAGAATTCAAAGAACTCACTGGTATAAATGAAGACAGTTCGGATATTAATTCAAGTAATAATGATTTAGACATATCTTGCGTGGAAAATAAAACTGATTTTTCAGACTCTGAAGAAGCTGAGGATGAAAAAAAAGTAAAATAGATCAAAACAAGAAGAAAAAGATTAATATTAATTATTTAAGTTAACGGTTTTTTCCGGTGGACGTAAGTTTGCAATATGTTTTAGATACTAATCGTAATGTAACTAAGAGACAAATACATTGCAGATGGAACGTGTTTGTACAATATTAGGAAATATTCTGACGTTGGTAGATTGCCATAACGGTTATGCGATAAAATATTATGCTCGGTAATGTTAGTAGTATATTTCGGCTTATAATTGATAATAGAATTATGAGCCACATATTGCACTGAGCTACAGGCCAGAAACATTTTACAGATTTAAATTATATGGACGAATTATATGCTTTTATAGCCATTTTGTATGCTCGAGGAGCCTATGAAGCAAGAAACATGAAGTTATCGTATTTGTGGTCCAAAAATGCGGATTTTTTTTTTGCCGAAACTATGAGTAGAAACAGATTTTCGGAAATTATGAGATTCATTCGTTTCGACAAAAAATATAAAGAGGAGTTTCGCTTAAACTGACAAATATGTTTGTAATTGACAGATAACATGTATTTACTATACATTCATAGTTATTCCATACATATATTCAAATAGAAAGTGTTTTTGTTTGTTTGTTTTTTGTATTAATAATTAATGAATTATTATCTTAAGTGTTGTTTTTGTTAAATTATATTCTTTTATTTACATAAACTAAGTGAAAAGTTAAAATGAAAGCCATGATCAAAAATACGTCAAAATTTGACGAGTGCGGTAAAACTAGGTATATATTCAACATCGGTAGTTCTAGTGTTAATTAAATGAATCATTATCTCGAAAAAAATAAATTATTATCGTAATTTTCATTTCACCTACGCTTAAGAGTTTTTATAATATTTCAACAATGATATAAACATGTAAGTTTATTTATAATTGATGTATGTGATGTATTGTATTCTTGAATTTTAATTTTCACTGTTCCCAGATAAAAGTATTTCAATAATTCAATACTAAACGATTTTCTGAGAAAGAAGTTTTAAGTTATAAAAAACACACAATACGAGTCACTTAATCGCTCGCATACATATTTCGTTATTCCACGTTCTTCTTCTCTATTGTCCTATTGTACGTATAAAATATTCAAATACTCAGAACAGAGCTGAATCCACGCGAAGCTTCACATGTTTATTTAGTCCGTACTGTGAAGATATCTGTCGTATAATACGATATTTAAAAAGGAATGTCGCATAAAAATGTAATCTTTATTTGTCGCGCGCGCGATAAAACAAAAAGAAAAATAGGTCAAAACAAGAAGAAAAAAGGATCGGTTAATTATTTACGTTAACGGTTTTTTTCCGGTGGACGTGTTGGCCATAAGTTTTAGTTACTTTTCCGTAATGTAACTAGTCGAGACAGATACCTGGCAGATGGAACGTGTTTGTACAATATTAAGAAATATTCTGACGTTGGTTTTGGGAAATCTGAATAAAATATAACGTGGGATAAAATTTATACCTTTTTTTGGTATATTTTATATGTTTGCATTGAATTCAATATTAATTTTTTGACAAATTTTCACAGAATTTAAATGATTAACACATTTTTTAATATAAATAAAACGTTTACTTAAATTTACAATATTTGTAGTAAATATTTTTGGATACATTTATATACTTACAGTTGAAAATAAAAAAACTATTTTCTAGAACTGTTTTTTTATTTTTTTTCAAAACACTATATATATAGGGTGTCCCATTAAGAGCACACACTCATCATCGCTCAATTAAAAAAGATGCGTTTTTTTAAAAATTAAGTTGTGCACTTTTGATAGGACACCCTATATATATATATATATATATATATATATATATATATATATATATATATATATACGAGGGTCGTTTGATAAATATGGTAAATTTATTTATTGTTTAATTTAATTAAATTTTTCAATTCAGTTTTTCTTACTTTTTTACCATACTTATCAAACGACCCTCGTATATATAACCAATCGATAGCCTGTGAGTTTACATAAAATTCATGGACTCGAATAAAACAAGAAATGTCCATACGATTCCATTTTTCATATTTATCGTCTCAATATCAATACATTTGTATATAATGACCGGTCTGAGACATACGACAGGGAAAAAAGAACCTGATACTCTGGCAAAATAAACAAAAACGTTAAGATGAAAAAGAATTCATACAGATCGGAAAATATTTCTCATGAGCGTACAATGTGACAACGACGTGGGAGAAATTCTAATATAGGATGACCTAAATAAAAATGAAAGATTCAGACACATTTAGGTACTTATTATCATTTACTATTCTTTACTCGCCTTTAGTCTTATTTGAGCCATCTGTATAACACTAATATTATCAACATATCTGTTCAATTAGATTGAAATTAATTTATACTAAACAAAATTGTAAGACAATCATACTTTTATTAACTCTTTAACGATATAACTGATATCCTTAAAATATACATTAAATATAAATCAATTTACATTTTTTTAAATAATCCATAAATGACTTTTTCGTTTTTATTGGTAGTATTTTCAAGTTTTTCTCATTTTAATTTTAGTCTACATTAAAATGAGTTATATATGCTCATCCAAATGTGACGCCTAGATTTGTGTTTTATTAAAAAGAAACTATACACATGTTTCTACACACATCCCACCTTATACACAAATTTCTTTTTAATAAAACACATATCTAGGCGTCACATTTGGATGACCCATTATTTCAAATTACCTATTCTATTATTTGAAATTAATAAAAATATTATTCTTTTAAAAGTTCATCTGTAAAATAGATGTTATACATACACACACATTTATCTATCGAAGGTCGTTTGATAAGTATGGTAAATTTATTTATTGTTTAATTTAATTTAATTTTTCAATTTAATTTTTATTACTTTTTTACCATACTTATCAAACGACCTTCGTATAATAGATCATCCAAATGTGACGCCTAGATTTGTGTTTTATTAAAAAAAAGGCACGTGTATAAAGGTGGTGTATAGGGAAATATGTGTTTAGTTTCTTTTTAATAAAACACAAATTTAGGCGTCATATTTAGATAGTCCTATATTTATATATGTATTATTAAGTAGTGTAATTGAAGAACCTCTACACATAAAAATCAACACCGAAACAATTTTGCCAAAATGAGATTTTCAAATCGTCTATGTTTACAGTTCAACAGATCTAACATCGAATTGAATGAAATGAAATTTTCGAACGAGACATCAAACGAGCATCTAAACTAAAACACTTAAAAACGCACGTTTATTCTTCTAATTGAAATGCTCGTCGTCATCTCCTCACTCGTGTTTTATGGTAGGCGTCTTGTACGTCGCGACGTCACGCAATACACTATTTTAATTACGTATTGTCTCATCTTGAATGCGGCCATGTCGTCGCTCCGGCGGATAAAAACGTATTCGGCCCTTTTAAAACTTTTAATTAGCTACTGTGCTTTAATTACGCGACATATGTACATTGTTTGAAAGTTATTACTGCGATTCGTGAAAGTATCAAAGTTTTATGAACTCGGTTACTTGACTTCATTGCGGCGAGGTTACGTTTTTGTTACGTTATTACCGGAGTTTTTGAACGAATGAATTAATCATATTGTTAATGTACAGAGGGTTTTCAAAAACATGACTTTAATTTTTTATCATATATATATTAAAAAATTGTCATTTAATAAAAATAATTTAGAATTTTCTTGAAATTTTATAATTATATAAGGTGGTCTAAGTAAGGCTAAAAGTTTTAGATATACATTTATTTTAAAAATCATTTTTAATTCTTTTAAATAGATATATAGTCATCCAAATACAATGCCTAGATTTGTGATTCATTAAAATGAAACATGTGTATAGTTTCTTTTGTATCTTTTTTAAAAAACACAAATCTAGGCGTCACATTTGGATGACCTTATAAAATAATAAAAAAAATTTCATTTGATTATTTTATAAATTTTAATACATTTTTTTACCTTTTTTCAAAATGATTATTTTACAAATAGGAATATATTTGATATGTTTTTTTTATATTGACGTGTAATGAATAAAAAAAAGCTTTGTATTTTTTTAGATTTTAATTTCTTCTAAAGCCCTAATTACTATTTATTTCCTAACATTTATATTTTATCTGTATATTTGTTTAATCGTGATATTTAAATATTATCTATATACCAGTTAAAAAATATCTTGTATTGTTTATTATTAATTAATTGAATATTTTCGTGTTTTTTTTTCATTACTGGATAACTGATTTTTATTTATTCATTTACACACAACCGGATTCTTTTATAAAAATATATTTCATATGTATATCATAAACACATTACGATTTTTCAAAATATATTCTATCAAAAATTGGTTTTAAACTATCTAAACAAAAAAATCAGTGATTTACTAGTAAATAAAAACTTTATTATATTATCCACTAGTAGATACCTATTTTAATTGTTCAATAATAAATATATCAATTTTTAACAACAAATTAGTTAAATACTATCAAAACTATGGAAATATATTAAATAAAACGATAGAAAAAAATTAATTGTTTGAAACTATTTCAATAATTCTTTACAAATAAACGATTTACTTCCTTAAAACAGAAAAAGTTTGAATTATCTACAATCAACCAATAGATTAAAAAAATCTTATCAGTAACAACACTCTATAGTTAAATCTATATTGATTTTTTTCACCCTTATGTACAATATTCACAAGACACCCATTTAGGTTATAAAAATATTTTCAATACACAAAAACACATCATCATTTGCATATATATCTATATATATATATATATATATATATATATATATATATATATATATATATATATATATATATATATATATATGAAACAAATGTGTATATATGCATGTGCAAAAATAGCGTTTTGTCCCATCTGCTGTAACCGGCATGTATTGCTAATATTCCATTTGTGTTGCGATTCTATTGAAAAATTTTATCTCGTATCTCATAAAAATGCACACAAAGGTAGAGAAAAAGTCAATGTTTTTTACACAAGTCTTACTTCACACGCATTGCTTGTACGTGTTGGAGTTAGTGCGAATATGTGAGTACATAGAAAACAAGAATAGTCAGTGGATTGCTTTTTCAATGAACAAATAGTTTCGTGAAGAATTATAGAATATTTCAAGTTTAATCTTACAATTAATATCGATTTTATTATATATATATATATATATATATATATATATATATATATATATATATATATATATAAACAAGTTGACAAATAAATATTTTTCACAGAAATATTTTTAATCTCTAATTTTTTAAGTTTATCTTTCTATTATGATTTTATAAAGAGTTAACTTAATAACTCGTCCAATAACTGAATAATTTTTAATAATGTTGTGTTTAATAAAATCATAAATTAGAAATATTTTAATTCATTTTACAAAAAACAATATTCGTTATTAATTATTATTATTATTTTTTTAAACTTTAATTAATTTATTTTATATTTAAACTAGTAAATAAGAATTAAATGATTTTTATTTATTTATGTAAAGTTATATATATATATATATATATATATATATATATAATTTATTTAAAAATCTAGTTTTAAATCTATATAAGAATAAATGTTAAATTATAAACATTTAAATGGTACATTATTGTATTTCAATTTTTTGTTTAAAAAATATAAACCAAATCATTCTTATGAAAATAAAATGTTAATTTTTAAAGAAAATACATTTTCTTTTTTGTAATTAGTAAATTATTTTCAGTCCCACTTTTTATATTAATATTATTTTTTTAAGTTTATTAAAAGACAAAACTGGAAATCTGAAGGAATATAAAAAAATGGAAAAATGCTTAATCACTTAAGATTTGCTTCTGATATAATTATTTTCCAACAAACTCAAATAAACATACTACACTAACCAGACGAATTGGTTTTGATTTTTTTATTAGGAATTTACTCTCTTAGGAAAGTTGCCTTCCATCTCAGCTAAAGAACCCCATCTACTCTATTTCTTCGACAGAGGATCGAAGCACTTCTTTTGCATAATAGTAATGCAAATTACTACACACTGGTTATATATATATATATATATATATATATATATATATATATATAAATATCACAATACAGCTCTCATGAAAAGCCAGGATTTTTCTGACAATGCCAGCTCAATAGAGTCTTTCTTACCAAAGTACTTGACAGTTGTTTTTTACAAGATGAGCTTGTCAACCTCATGCTCAACCCTCAAAAATAAGGGAATCTTCCCGCATAACAAGTGGTAATGCTTACTATTATACAGCCAGTATATATATATATATATATATATATATATATATATATATATATATATATATATATATATATATATATATATATATATATATATATATATGAACATAAATTATTTTAATTTAAAAATATAAGAAAATAAATTAAATAATTTATTCTTAAAATCATTTCTTTCATCGTACATTAAAATTATTTAAAATCGGCATAAACTTATTTAATGTAAAAAGTTCTGACTTATTTTTATGTTCAGAAACGTCATTCTATATGAATAAAAAAAACTCTATAAAAAGATATTAAAATTATACAGTTAAAGACGAGATTACGACTTAAAATTTAACCAAGAAAAAATACGTTCATAAAGTAACTTGCTTATATATATATATATATATATATATATATATATATATATATATATATATATATATTCCTGTATGAATAAATAAATCTCGATAAATCTTAAACATAAAATCCCCTATTATTACGCCACTGTCGTGACCGTATTCTACATCTTCGTCCACATTATTACCCATCAAACAGTTATACAAAAAGAGAGGATATAATACGAAAGAAATGGGCTATTAAAGACACATCTGTATACCTAGTAGATGCTGCATGTATTCATCCCCAAAAGTCATCTATTTTTCTTTACGCGCTCGCACGTTCCTCCCTCTCGCGTCCTGGCGAAAATTCTTTTCTTTACATCCCCCACATGTCGTTTCGAATGTGTTGCGAGGGAAATGACAACGGTGTAAAAAGAAATACACCAGCTAGCCATGGTGTGATGGAATATTTTTTTTCATAATGGTATGGAACGTCACGTTGATATCATATATATATATATATATATATATATATATATATATATATATATATATATATATATATATATATATGTAAATGAAAGAAAACAGAATTAATCGATTTTAAAATGTTACAAATATATTTTGCGTTAAAACTTGTCCTTAAATAGAACCAAATTCTATTTTTCCTCATTCAGTTTATGTGATTTTTTGTTCGAAAATTATATATATATATATATATATATAATGTTTATGCAATCTTTCGTTCTCCCTTATTGTATACATTTCTAAAAACTTCGCTATCGCATAGAAATCTTTATTTACGACCTCCTCGACACACTACAAAGAATTGTACTTGAAGTGAACGTATTTATTTTTCTCCGGTAATAGATTTTTCTTCGAGTACTCCGCGAAAAAGTGCACGACAATAAGACTTTATCTATGAATAAATAATATATATCTGCAGTCTGTACATTTCAGGTGTTAAAATATTTGATAGCATGATGTGTAGAAATAATTTGGTTATATATTATTATAAAAAAATTAATAAATATTATTTATTTATATATATATATATATATATAATATAGATTTCAACTAGATGATTCATAATTCTGTATAAGGCAATAGAACAGAATTTATGAGTAGAATTATGTGCTGAATTACATTTACATGTATGTTAGAGAGATTTTTCATTTGATATAAGAACAGTTGTTTTGATATATTATGTATTGGATTTTCTTGAAACATACAATTTTTCCATGTTTTTATTTATATTATATATTACTTTATATTTTATACGTTATATAGATAATGGAAACACGTTTTAAATCTTGTTGATTTTGTTCCAATGAAATGAACAAAATGAATCTATTTTCAAAAATAGTTACTTTAAACTAATATCTATATTCATTCTTATTAAATAAATTTCTTATTCTAGTTTCCTGTACATATCAAGAGTGAATAACTCTTATACATACATCTATTTTATATTTAATCTACGAGGGTCACTCAAAGATAACCGAACTTTTTTTCCATTCTCACTTATTTCAAATACACACATTTTTGTACATAATTTTTATTAACATTTAAAAATGTTTGCTACCAGATTGACAGATTTTTGATTCCTGTATCATAAAAAGTAATGAGGAGTATCCAAAATCAATTACACAAAATATTCCACTTCTTAATCATTTTCAGATCGTTGTTTTCCCATCGCCTCATTGAATGATTCAAACAAATGTTAATCACATGGCGATAAATCGGAGCTATAAAAAGAACATTCGATAGTAGTACAATATATTTCCATTAATTTTTGAGGTATTAGGATATCAGTATGAGACTTAGCATTGTCATAGAGAAGTTAACACGTTACAAATGAAGTTTCCACATCTTTTGGAGCTATATACTACTTTGACATTGTCTATCAATTTACAGTATTGGGCATTATGAACTGTCCTTCATTCATAAAGAAAATGGATATTCATAACCTCTCCTTAATTTCTAAACACAGTATCAAAAATTCATTTTGTTTTCACCTTCATCTTTTTTCATCTCTCTATACTGGCTCACTTCGAATGTAGGGTAGTGATGCACCCATGTCTCATCAAAAGTGAAGAATAATGATTCAAAAATATGTACTCTAATGCTTCGTACCAAATCAGCAATCTCTAAGAAATTTCAACTTAGCCGTAGAACTCATCATGTCAAAATTTTTTCTAACTTTAACTCATTCCGAATGATGGATCGAACACTGTCATGGCTTATCCCAATTTATCTACAAATTTTGCCCATTATTAATAGCCAGTCACTTTCAGTAAGGTCTTGAACTGCTCGATTGTTATTTGGTGCGATGCTAGTCTTAGAACAACATGGATACATCATGTTTTGCACGTCATAACATCCACCAGTGAACGCTTTATGCCATATAAATCTTCCATAACGTTTTATTCCAGAACTGTTCACGTTATTAATCTTAGCAAAATTTCGACCGACTTCACGTCTTCGTTAAAAACTTAATTATAAGGCACTGTGCAAGACAGTAGGTACTACTTACTGTTTGCTTTCTCATCGTGCTAACTACTAAAGAAACGAATACGAAGTCATGTGTACAGCAAAGAAAAAGTCTATATTTGACTTACCCTCCCAGCTGAATAAAATATAATATCCTTAATATAATATATAATTTATTAATAGTTGAAATAAATATTTTTTTGTAAATATTTTTAAATCCTTTCATTGATCATTTTAAGTACCTAAAGTATATAAACATTAAATTTTAATAGATTAATAAAATATTAATGATCGTAAACTTTATACAAACATTTTAAACCCTGCAATGTTTATATAAGTTGTTTTTAATGATTTTCTATCAAATATTCGAATATCCATAACTAAACAATAGAAAATGGAATTAATTTGAAATTATAATCTCTTTTATGGCAATTTTCATTGCTACGATATAAATTTCTATCGCATTTAGTAATAAATGAAACGTCATTATATTTTTAGATGAATAAAACATGAAAACATGAAAAGTTGATACAAATGTATTGTCAATTTTTTTAATAAAAATATATTTATTTAATTGAAAAAATATTATAATAAAATAATATTATTTGTATATATAATATCAAACTACATGCAGAAAATAAAAAAAAAATAAGTGTTATAAAAAATCAATTATACTACTGACTTATAGTACTTTTTATGGATGTGAAAAGTGAACTCTAATAGAAAAAAGGCAATAAGATATTAAAAACTCACTGCGGCAATATTTATTCAAGTATGTGTATATACCGTGACTGAACCAGCAACCCTTGAATCACGCAATGAAACAATTGGCCATTAAATCAAACCGTAACATCTATTTTTTTAAAAAAAAAAAATGTAGAAGTTCCGAAACGTCAATATATAAGTACAATTTGGAATAGAATGATGATTTATGTGTGGGGCGTGCAAAGAAACGATTTCTCAAAAGTGAAACGCTAATGGCGAAAAAATTGTGCACAAATCGCAATTATAACTTTTTTTCGATGAAATGTTCTCTTCTGCTAATTTGTAATGTCGAGCAAAAGATAAAAGTTTTCAGTGTATATTAATTTAATTTTTCGACAATGTATGTTATTTTAATCTTCTCTTATTTATTTTAAACAAAAATATCATATAATGCCAAATTTATTATAAAATCGTCTTATTTACAGATTCATACATCTACTAAAAAATTTAGTATTTCAATTAAATACACTTTTTGGTTCAAAGTCATTTAAAATATTTTGAGGTTACGTTTATAAAGAAAAGATTAAGGAGGGTATACGTGATTTAATGATGAGCTAATTCAATAAAAGTTGTAATTTATAAACTCGCAGATTTAATTTAAAAGTTTTAATCGTCTTCTCTTCATTCTCTCTTCCATTAAACATTTATTTTGTGATACAGATTATCTTAAAAATAAAATATTTTCATAAAGTACACATTTAAAAAAAAATAATGAGAGTTGTTGTGAAAAATTCAAAATTGTATTGAAAATTAAAAGTTATTTTAAAAGAACAGTTTATTTTACAATAAATAACTGTTGGTGTATCAATATATCATTCTTCCAGTCCATTTCGATAATTTTTCTCATATCTTTGTCCTGTCTATTCGTTGGTATTTTCATAAACCTTTTTATATACCTAGGTTCTAAATCAATAATTTATCTTGTCCAACAATGATCTCTTCTTGCTTTATGATTGATTCATTTCTATTTTAAAAATCTCTTTTTTGCTATAACATCTATGACATTTTTTGTTCTTTCTGATTTTTTCTATCTCTATATATTATTCTAAACATATATCTTTCCATGTTTATTTATGTCATCTAGAGTTGCTGAATTATTCTGATATTTAAAACTCATGTTTTAGTACCATAAAAAGTAGGATGCATTGATCAAAAACTTTTCTTTTTAAACTTAGAAAAATATCTGACTTCAAAATATGAAAATTTCTTCCAAATTGACTCTATTCCATTTTTATTTTTCTGTTCACTCCATCTATATTTTTTCTTTAGTGTTAATGAATTATCCCAGATATACATATTTTTCAGTAGTTTCTATTTCTTTTAATTTGATTTTTATTTAAACTAAAAATTCATTAAATATTATTTTTATCTTACTGAAATTCATCATATTTTGAAGTTCATTTAGGCTTGTCGAAAAAATAATAATGTCTTGAACAACTCTTAAGGGCCTAAACATCTCTCCATTTATTTTTAATTCTTTAATTCACTATAAAATTTCATATCAAATTATAAATGAACGTGAGATCAGTCAATTACCCACACGTTATGATTATCTGTCAAATGAAATATAATAAACGTAATTTTAAAATTCTTAGTGTAGAGAGTGTAGCAGTCAACATTAAATTAGCACATCGCTGAAGTTAGACAGGAAACACATATGCGCGCGCAATTTAATTACGAACTCATTACATACCCAACTTGATTCTGCGAGTTTTCGCCGACGGCGGTTGTGTCATCTCACGAGACAGTCACGAACAAATATAACCACCATTGAACTTAATATATTAGCACGCGTGTAATATTCGTGTGAGTACATAAAGCGTTTTGTAGTTCAACAATTTACATTACTTAATTGTTTTTTTAAAGTTATTGATCTTCTCTTATAGATAATTCAGCTATAGTTGAATATCCCTTGATTACTTTGTATAAAAATTTTAAAAAAATCATTTGATGTTTATAAGATCTAAGACAGTAAACTTCAATTGTGAACTATATATCCCATTAATTTGTATAAATGGAAATCACAATTGTATCATTATTCATTTTGATATCGTAACAAATTCAATGTAATAAAAATGTAAAACTCGCCACAACATTACAAAATCTTATAATTTTTTAATATTCACTTATTCATTTTATTGTTTTATTTATTTTATTCACTTATACTCATTTCAAAAGCCATGCTAGAATCTTTAGAATACTGTATTTTTTGTAAAATATTGGATCATCCAAATGTAACGCCTATATTTGTGTTTTATTAAAAAAAAACTATACACATGTTTTTTTAATAAAACACAAATCTAGGCGTTACATTTGAATGATCCTATATTTTGATATTCAAGTGAGTAAATCATTATTATTAGAGTTAAATTTTTGTATTTAAGAAATACCGATGTTCAAATATATTAAGGGGGTATTCTAGTCTAGAATTTCGAAAAAATCGATTTTTTTGCATATTTTCAAAGTTTAGACTTTTAAGAATATGTTATTAAGAGCATTTTTCGAAATTCGAATTATTTTCGAAGTTATAGCTATTTTTGTAACGCGCCAACCAATCCGGTCTGGCCGGAACGAATCAATTTTAAACGCGTTTTTCTCGAAATTACTTTTTTCGACACGGTTGACGTGATATCTCAAGTTCTAATGGACCGATTTACTTGAAATTTGGTACAGAGCTTTTCAATATAACAGTGATTACTCCCGCCTAGGATTTTTTGAAAATTTTATTTTTTACTATTTTTAAAAAATTCCGAAAGTTGAAAAAAATAGGGTAAAAAATGACTTTTTTCACACTACCGCCATTTTGTGAAAAAAATTTTTTTTTAAATTTCCCTTGGCAGGGATACTACTACAACCTTCTTTTTCAATAATTTCAAAAAAAAATTGTTTCAAATGACCGGAAGGGTTGGAACCAAGTCAACCAGGAGACACCTTTTTTTTCGAGCCCCCACTTTGTCAGCCTGTACCTTTTTCAATTTTGAATTTTTTGTTTTTAATAATACTTTTTTATACTCTTAAAATGTCAATAAATAACTGATGAAAAATGGATAATAAAAATATTTGTTGGTTTTTTTTATAGCGCCCGAAAAAACACCTAAAATTCATGCGTCTAGACTAGAATACCCCCTTAATTAATGATCATTCTTTTTATCTTTTAAATTACAATTACTTGAAAAATAATCAATGAAAGTCAGTTAAATATAAATCGAACTTTTTTTCTATTGTTGAACGAATAAACGTTTATAACTGAGATTAAGTGGGGATATTAATAGGAGTGTTTAGATTCCATTCTTGTCATTCACATGATTTCGCATTCGTTTCGCCGCGAAATTATTTAAAATATCAACATAAAAATATTTTTTTAAATTAAATTCATATAAATTATCTTTTATAATGTTTTAATAATATATAAAGAAGAATTAAAAAAGAATATTAGAAAATCTATGTACTATTAAAATTCTTTGAAAATATGTATATGTAAAAAGAAATTTTATTAAAAGTTCGCATAGAAAATAATCTTGTAATATTATCATATATAAACCGTAATCCTGATCAATCGTACACGTATGTATCGATCTAACTACTACAAATTTGAGATTCATTTCCACAGAACACGACGATATATGACTTCCATTTGAAACATTCCACCCCTATTCTATACAGTGTTAGTTTCGAATAATTCGATCGAACTTTATACCAATTACAATGTCGTGGAACGCACAGAGTAACACTATTAAATGCCTGCAGCTAATAGTTAATTTTAAACCAATTACAACTATCGGCGGTCTTATATAACACCAGAAGTTGTTTCGAATCGACGAGATAAACACAAAACAAATTAACGGCGTTAATGCCATGTATACTTTATACTGTTACTTCGAGTTTCAGAGGCATGGCTTGACCTGTTTTTTCACAAAGATCAATATATATATATATATATATATTTCAAATTATTTTTGAAAATACTTCAGTTTTTAATAAACTACGATGAACAATACTCAATGGATATTTTTATCTAAAATTTTATTCATTTATTGATATCCTTTTTACGTTTCTTTGTAACGATTTGAATACTGAAACTGAAACTCACAATAACATTTAGTGCCAATAATGTAAACTTCGAAGAATGGTTTATTGTAGCATGCACGATCGCGTGTATTCAGAATATGTTCTAACCCTTTCATGTGTTTGTATACAACAATCTAATTGAAAAAGTTTTTTTTTTATGTTCGACACGTATATAGATTTAATCGTACTTTTTATTGTTTCAGAGAAACAAGTTATGGAAATCTGACTGATTGGCGACTCGAAATCGAAATGAATTTATTTAATTGGTGAGTTAGATTTGTAATCATTTAATTTATATTTATGTATTAAATATTAATTATTTATTAATATAACGAAAGTTTCCATTTTTATTTGTAAGTAAATAAAATAGAGATTATGTATTTTTTTAATTGAGATCATTTCATATATATATATTCCTTACAAACCGTCCTGATCAACGTGGTGATTATAAATTAAAGAGAGTGTTTTTTTAGGTTGGATAGAACTTTCGATAGGAATTCAATTTAAAGTTGTATCACCCTTAAAAACACCTATACTAGTAGATAGTAACATTCAATAAAACTATCGGTTAATAGTTGTATATTATAAGTTGATGTGATGACTATACGAGGGTAGTCCCATAAGTACCCGGCCTGACCTAGAAATAGCGGTAGTTGTTTGAAAAATATCACTGTATTAGAAAGTACACAATCTATAAAGCATATGTTTCAAGTTTGAGGACGCCACGTTGTTTAGTATTTGTTTAGCAGTCATCAATAGTGAACGTTTTCAGTGAATTTGTGAAAATGGAAAAAATCGATCATCGTTACATGATACAATACTTTTATTTGAAAGGCTTCAGTCCAACCAATATAAAAGCTGAACTGGATTCTACTCTGGGTGAGTCTGCTCCTTCGTTTACAACAGTGAAATATTGGGTAGCAGAGTTTAAATGAGGCCGTACGAGCTGCCAAGACGAGCATCGCAGTGGTCGACCAAATGAGGTGACGACTCCAGAAATGGTGAAGAAAATCCACAAAACGGTACTGGATGATCGTCGACTGAAAGTGCGCGAGCTAGCAGACATAGTAGGCATTTCAAAAAGTGCGGTACATCGCATATTATCTGAAAATTTGGACATGAGAAAGCTGTGTGCAAGATGGGTGCCGCGTTTGCTCACACTCGAGCAAAAACAGTGTCGTGAAGATGTTTCAATTGAGTGTTTAGCGAAGTTTCACAGCAACAAAGTAGAATTTTTGAGTCGTTTCATAACCATGGATGAAACATGGGTCCATCACTTCACACCCGAGATAAAAGAACAATCAAAACAATGGACTGAAAAGGGAGAACCGGCTCCAAAGAAGGCGAAGACCGTTTCATCTGCAGGTAAGGTCATGGCGTCGGTTTTTTGGGATACACGTGGGATAATTTTCATTGACTATCTTGAAAAAGGAAAAACTATCAACGGCGAGTATTATGCGAACTTATTGCAACGTTTGAGCGAAGAAATCAAGTAAAAACAGCCGCATTTGGCTAAGAAGAAAATGTTGTTTCATCAAGACAATGCACCAGCTCACAAATCCGTTATTGCAATGGCCAAAATTAATGAATTAAAGGTTGAATTGCTACCTCATGCACCCTATTCGCCAGATTTAGCCCTCTCGGATTATTTTCTGTTCCCAAATTTGAAAAAATGGTTCAATTGTCAAAGATTTCCCAACGATGAAGAAGTGATGTCGGCAGTTAATGGGTATTTTGAGGAGCAAGACAGTTCTTATTATAAAAAGGGTATCGAACTTATTGAACATCGTTGGGAAAAGTGTATAGAACTGAAAGGAGATTATGTTGAAAAATAAATATATTTTTTCCAAAATTTTTATGTTTTCTCTGTTGGGTCGGGTACTTCTGGGACCACCCTCGTATATAAGTGTGTGTATGTGTATATAATATTTTAGTAAAATACAAATTGATAATTAATTTAATTACTAGTCAGTTTTTTTTATAAATGTCAGTTTAATACTTTATAATTTAACATGATTGATAATTAAATGTAGAATATATTTTACATTTTTTTAAAAAAAAATATATTAAAATTTATAAATAATAAGGTATATATTTTACAAAAATTATATCAAAAATATATAACAGTATTTCTATCGATTTAAAAACCGATTTCAAAAATCAAAAGTGAATTCATTTAATGTCAATAAATTGATCAAAAAAATTAAAAATCTTGTTATTTTCTTAAGATATAAAATATTTCTAATATCACATCAAGTGCATGACGCACGAAAATGAATCTTCTCTTATACGTTGAAAATATCTGCTTGATTTAATTAAATTCGTACACGAAAGAAGATAAGCTTGTCGAAAAAACACATACTCTTATTCAATAAACACGCTGAAGATTTTATTCACACTCGACTCAAATCTCAGCATTATCGACACGGCAGACAGTCGTTAAATCAACACTCGGCGAGTCGAAAACAAGCCACGGGTAAACATACGTCGAGCCCAGTAGTCCGATTGAACCCGATTAGTGCAGCTTAACTCGCCCTCCCGGCGGAGTAATCGGTTTTGATTTATCCTTCGAACGACACACACACACACACATACATTGGTATACGTCCTAACACACGCATGGTGAACATCTCCTGTGCTGTTTGCTTCTATCATCAACCCACACTTACCCGATTTACCACGAGTACATCGTTTACGCCCTGCCTGTTCGTCAATATTTACTTTGGAACTAAGTGAAGTGGCAATACGAAAAAACATACCATGTCGTCATTGGGGATTTTTTTTTCAACAAAAAATATATCATTAAAATATAATACTCTTGTTATATTTCATGAGATTTAATTTTGTATTTTTAAAAAAAAACTTAAATCAGGCTTATACCCCATTCAAAAGTTTTGTATCAAAAATTAAATAACTATTTAACGTACTTCATATATACTATATATATATATATATATGTGTGTGTGTGTGTGTGTGTGTGTACGGAGAAAATTTCTTGTGATAGAAAATACGTCGTATTTCCTTTGAGAGAAAATATAGTCACTATTCTTTAAAATAATAATTTAGATTAATATTCTGAAAACTAATTAAATAATACAGTATTATTATTTCAAAGTAATATTTCCTAGAATATATTATATAATTAAAAAATTCTATCGTTTTTGAGATTAAAATAAGAATGTTTAATTTCTGACTTAAATAATTTAATTAATTAAAATATTCATGTTCATATTAAACTACCTTTTTCCATTAAGAAAATAATTTAAAAAACTCATTTTTATAAAATTTTGAATTTTTATTTTCAAAAAATTGAGAAACTTATTTTTTAACACTGTGTTGCTATTAATTTTTTACCACTCATATATTTATCTAGAGAAAAATAAGTGACGATTCGATGTTGATATGTCTGTTAAATACCCTAAGGGATAAGGAAGAATTTTCCATTTTAAACTCATTATCTTTTCTCTTATCATTACCACAACATGTGACCGAGCATTATTTTGCAAAAAATAAATTTATTAGTACTGGTTGTTTTTGTGGTTATACATTATGCATTATTTGTACTCTTTATTCACTGTAAATATTCTCTATAAAATGGTTTGACCAACTTCTAGATACTTATAATAAATAATTCCTCTTGAAAACCAGCAAACACAGAACATATTTTTTTAGAGTCAATTTTCCTGTAGCTGTTTGTGAAAAAGGATCATTTGACGACAGCCAGTGGTAACTACATGTATATTCTGAATAAATAATCCATTTTTCGCCACAAATCAAAATTTAATCCAAAAAGTTTTTCAATTTTCACCGTGAAATAAGAGATATACAAATATAAGATGCAGTAATTTGTTGTCGCGAGTTAAAACATGCTGTATCTATTTACTAAATTTTCACCTCTTCTTTATATTATACAAATATTTCCGTATTATTTCTTCACTTTCTTTGAATTCTTCAGAATACTATTGACACGTTAAATTCGAATTTATTTTAATCATTGTTTATCTTTCAGTAATTTTATTAAACATCAAGAAAAATTTAACTTAGTTTTATTTTGATAAACTTACTCATTTTGATTTATATACTTTGTAAGTTCATATTTTTAACGTTAACCTGTTGAATTTAGTAATTTTATTAAGCTATTCCATATATTAGGTTGGCAAATATCTCCCTTCCGCCTTCTGGTCTTTTGAATTTCGCAGCTATGTACAAAAAAAAAAAAAAAAGCGGAAGGGAGATACTTGCCAACCTAATATTTAAATCACATATATTCTATTATATTTTCATATTTCTACTCAATTTGGATTAAATTTTACAAACAATTCTTTGATGAAAAATGATTATATTAAAAATGGATATATTATTTTTAGAACAGCTATTATTGAAAATAAAATTTCAAAACCATTAAATTATATTTTTAAAAATGTGTTTTTTTCATTTAGAAAATTTAAAAACGTAACTCACATAGAAAAAAACAATTTAATTTAATACTAAATTCATAAATATTTACATATATATATATATATATATATATATATATATATATATATATATATATATATATATATATCTTCATTACACTATTCTATTAGGATTCAAATGAATGTTAATTACAAAATCACTATATCTTCAATTTATATTCAACAATAAAAAATTAATTCAATACTATTTGCTAGCAGCTACGTTTTAAATTTAAACGGCAGCTTACACCTGAAAGGTAATTAAATAAAACGTTACGTTGAAAATTAACACCTACCTCGACAAGCTCGAAATAAAATTACACGCGACTTATTAATTGAAAAAGAGTAGAATATTAT
Organism: Neoneuromus ignobilis; assembly: GCA_029203775.1. Classification (NCBI taxonomy): domain Eukaryota; kingdom Metazoa; phylum Arthropoda; class Insecta; order Megaloptera; family Corydalidae; genus Neoneuromus; species Neoneuromus ignobilis. The sequence goes on along the minus strand of CP092096.1, from coordinate 20,892,903 downwards.
ATATATATATATATATATATATATATATATATATATATATTCGCATATTAAGGAGGCCCATATCGTAAAGTATGTAACACAAGTCGGCCAGCATCTGCTCAAACGATACTAGAGAGCACCTTCAATCAAAAGACTTCATCGAAACATCTGTGCACCGGTTGCTTAATTAGTCACTGATGAAATTAACGTAATTAGTTTCTGATGAAATTTAAACTCACTAAGCTGAGAACAACGTACGTATGATTATAAGTACTAGATTCGAACGACGACCTGCAGTTTTAAATATGAATTTCGGATTATCTACGCTTCGATTAGTTTGTAGATAGTGGATCTATGAATCAGATGCTGAACTTTCTTTACTTGTATTACATCTACATATACATTCACTGCCTTTATATATATATATATATATATATATATATATATATATACACACACACACACACACACACACCAATTGTTCACTTCATAATTTTGAAATATATAAATAAATTCTATAAAATATTAATTAAAACCTACCATTTCATAATCGTAAAAACAATTCAAATAATATTAAATAATAATAAAAATTTTCGTCTTATATTTGTCTTCTTAATATTTATAATATATTCGTTTTTTATATACATATTTCATCTCTTTTAACAACATTAATTTCATTTTTAAAATCTTAAAGTAGCAAAGTAAAAATGATCTTATTTAATCTCAAATAAAAAATTAACTTATAAGTGTTTAAATTTGAATTGTAATAATTATAGTAATATATAATTGAAATATTATCAATAAAAGAAATATAGTAATGTTTTTTCCTGTGATAAAAATAGAACAAACATTTTTTTTAAAAATTCACTTTAAACCTTTATTCAATATCTATTTATTTATATATTCATTTGTATTTTACACAAATATAAGAAATAAAATATTATTTTTTCAAATTTTATATTTAGTTTTAAATTTAGATACATTAATGACACAATAATCAACCTTTATTAAAATTCATTAAACGAATTAAAAAGTAATCGAATTTGTAATTTTTTTTCGATGGATTAAACACAGTTCTTTTAACATTGATTATTATTACAGATCTTAATAGATTTTCTTTCCACTTACTAAGTATTTTAAATTTTAGATGTGTTATTCTACTCCTACATGCATTCTCAAACTTTATTAACAATCATAATTTTATGAGTTTCTCATAAAAAAATGTCACGTAGGAATTTTAAAATTTAATTTTCATTTCTCTGATAAATCTTACAAACATTTTTTCTGATGAATTTCTAATAATTTATTTATTTGTAAATCAAATAAAATTAATCTATAATGTTTTCAAGTTGACACTAATATTTTACACGCAATTAAGAATTTTATTTACATCGTTTTATAATTAAAATTTTGAATTCTTAATGTTATAATTAATTTAAAATAATTATACACAGGTTAATGTGAAACCCCATATGCGATCGTTATTTGTACATGAAACATACATATTTTTCCACTATTGTAATAATTTGATCTATTAAAAAAATAGTCATTTAAATTCTGTTTTATAGACGGATTATACAATGGTAGTATTTAAAAAAATGTATACATTCGTTACAAATAACGATCGCAATAAGCAATAAAGACAACAAGCCAATTAACAACGAGTACTTTGTGTTAACAAGTAATATTTTATCAAGCACACACAACAGTATTAAATCACAGATTGTACAGATGTAACATTCGACAATGAAACTGATTTTTGTTGGTTGAAAAATATTGTAATAGACGTATAAAAGTAACTCAGATACATTTATTTTGATAATTTTATTATTGTTTATTGAAATTTATTTTATAAATGAAAAATTAAATTATAAAAAAGTCAAAGAATATTTAATTTTTTATAGAAATGGTCAAAATTGGAGTATTGTTATTCTGATTTGTTCTAACCATTGAAATTTATAATTGAGAATAAATTGAAGAAAAAAGCCAATACAAAAGTAAAACGTTATTTTATGTCAAACTTTTACTAATATATTTGCTGTGCTGTGAAAGTGTATTATTATTATTTCTATTAATATTTAATTAAAAATAACCTAATCATTATACTTAATTTTGAGTGTTATTATTTTAATATTTCTTGTATCATTTTAAATACTGTTTACTTAATAATAAAATAATTTAACATTTTTCACTTTTTTATTAACATCGGAAATATATTTTTTAATATTTTCATTGGTATATTAACGCAATTAAATAATTATTTTTCAAAAAAATATCTGCAGCCAACATTGAAATTTTTTCTCAAATTTTTTAATATATATATATATATATATATATATATATATATACGAGGATCGTTTGATAAGTCCGTGTAAATTCCGAAAGATGGCACCACTGGTACATATCGAGGTTATTTTTAATTAGTAGCACCTCTTGGAAGAACACACATCAAGTTTCAGCCATATCGGTCTATTCCTTTGTGTTTGACAATCGTTGGAATCAAGGAAATCGAGTGATTGTCAAATAATGGACGAAAAAGAATTTCGCGTGTTGATTAAACACTACTTCATTAAAGGCAAAACACTTCAGGAGACTAAACAGAAGCTTGATAAACATTATGGTGACTCTGCATCTTCGATTAGTGCGATTTATAAGTGATTTCAAAATTTTCGGAGTGGCCATATGAGCACAAGAGACGCTGAACGTTCTGGACGCCCTGTTGAGGTCACCACTCTAGAAATCATTGATAAAATCCATGATATGGTGATGGATGACAGAAGAGTGAAAGTGCGTGAGATTACTAGTGCTGTAGGCATCTCGTGTGAACGGGTACATAATATTTTGCACCGACATTTGGACATGAAAAAGCTATCCGCCAGTTGGGTGCCGCGATTGCTCACGATCGACCAAAAACGAGGTCGTGTGAAGTGTTGCAAGAACGGTTTGCAGCTGTTTCAGCGAAATTCGCAGGACTTTAAGCGTCATTTCATCACTGTAGATGAAACATGGATACATCACTACACTCCTGAGACCAAAGAGCAGTCTAAACAATGGGTTATCAAGGGGGAATCTGCTCCGAAAAAGGCGAAGACAATTCCTTCGGCCGGGAAGGTTATGGCGACTGTCTTTTGGGATTCGCAAGGAATAATCTTTATCGACTATTTGGAAAAGGGTAAAACCATTACAGGTGCATATTATTCATTGTTATTGGATCGTTTGAAAACCGAGTTGCAAGAAAAACGTCCCGATTAGCCCACAAAAAAGTCCTCTTTCATCACGACAACGCACCAGCTCACACCTCAGCAGTTGTGGCCGCAAAACTAATGGAAATAGGGTTCCAAATCGTTTCAAATCCCCTCTATTCTCCAGACTTGGCTCCATCGGACTATTATTTGTTCCCTAATATGAAGAAATGGCTCGCGGGAAAAAGATTTTATTCGAACGAGGAGGTGATTGCAGGAACGAATGACTATTTTACAGACTTGGACAAATCCTATTATTCGGAAGGGATCAACAAACTAGAGCAGCGTTGGATGAAGTGTATAAGCCTAAAAGAGATTATGTTGAAAAATAAAAACGATTTATTCAAAAAATGAAGCAGTTTTTATTTTTACACGGACTTATCAAACAACCTCGTATATATATATATATATATATATATATATATATATATATATATATATATATATATATATATATAAAACAATAAAAAACTTGACAATAATAACTATTTTACTTTAATAACTTGAAAATAACTGGATATAATTTACATCATCTTTATATTGCAATTTAAAGAATAAGATATTTTTCACTTAAACTTTTTTTAATACTGATTCTTGAAATATTAATATTATTTTTCTTCTTACTGTTTTGTAATAAAAATCTTAATATACAAATTTATAAGTAATATTTTATATATATATATATATATATATATATAGATGTATTATACAATTATCCTTTTTTAAACAATCTACAAAACACATTAAGCGAGATTATGCATATAAAAGAAATTCACACACAACGAACGTAAATGATGCGGAAGAATTCTGATAAAAAATTAAAAAGCTGGTAGTGAATAAAAAAAAACTCCGTACGTCAGCAAGTTTATGCACGGTGTTATGAGTTGATTCCGACTTTGTGTTGCAATGCAGCCAACAACCTACGTTCTATTACTTACTAAATTGAATTGAGGATGAAGCCAAAACTGCCAGCTATATGGACAACGGAATATGAATGGAATGAAGACACAAGCGTTTTTCTCCTCTTGTACATTTATGAGTGCTACCACAGAGTTACAGTTACCGACTCTGTATAAATATAATACACTGTAGGAAATACTACATTATATATATATATATATATATATATATATATATATATATATATATATATATATATATATACATTTATAATTGTGATCTTGAGGAATAAGTTTCCGTTTTTAAAACAAAATAAAATTATTGTTTTACTTTTTAATATTTTTTAAATTATTTTATTTATTTTTACATTTTTCAAATAATAATATTTACTTATATACACTTATTCATAAATCATTTAATAACATTCCAGTCAATATTTTTTTAGTCTTCATTAGAAGACTAAAAAAATATTGACTGGAATGTTATTAAATGATTTATGAATAAGTATATATAAGTAAATATTATTATTTTATATGAAATATTAATTTTATATAAAATAATAATTTTAAATATTATTATTTTATATGAATTATTAATTTAATGAAATATAAATCAATGATTACTCTTCTCTTGTGTTATTACAAAAACGAACTATTTTTTTATTATAAACAACGATTTATTTCGATATAAAAAATAACTTTATTATAAGATGGACAAATTTACGCTGAATAAGATATTGTCGATATCATAGAGAAAAAGGTTAAACCTGAACAACTATAAACAAAAAAATAAAAATACCATCGATCTTTTTATAGACAATCCATATTTGACGATACAGAAATTGGAAAAAATATCAGAATAAATTTCAAATGAATCCCTCAGTACGATCAGAAGTTTCAAAAAAGTAAATGGAAAGATAGTAATAGTTTAATGAAACATTAGTTCTCGATATAATATATGAAAAAAATATTGGCAGTAGCTTCCGAATTTATTTTGTAGCCAAAATAAAATTATTTTTATTGATAAATTGAATTTCTGGGTATTTAGAGTGACAAAACGTGTTGGGTCTAAATAGTTTTTCGACATACCAGAAAAGGTTTTGTAAAAATCTATGTTTAGCAGTCCAAGATTTGGAAAATTAATAACAAATAACTTGACTAGCCAATCATTGGATACAAGAAATATATATATTCGATAGAAAATATATACTCTAATAAAATTCAAGATTATATATATATATATATATATATACGAGATCGTTTGATAAGTATGGTAAATTTATTTATTGTTTAATTTAATTAATTAACCCTTTAACTGTTTATGTCGAGTATACTCGTCAGAGCGAAACGAAAATTTTTCGCATAATGTCGAGTATACTCGTCGTGAAGATAAAAAAAATCGCATTCGTATTATTATTAAACGAATCAACTGTAATTTTTTCCCCTGAAAAAGGGCAAATAAAGATCTTTTAAAAAATGTACATTTTAGAATATTCGTTAGTCTGGCAACCTTATTTATTTTAATACACAATAGCTAGCAGATGTTCATACTGTTCGAAAAATTATTAGAAGAGAATCTATTGGTGCCCAATATGCAACATTATGTGCTGCACCTTGCTTTAAAAACTATCATTGCCCTTAATTTAAATCTTTAGTTTTGTAACTTAGATTTCTTGAAATTCAGTTGGTCTTTTATTGCTTCTGTTTTCATTCCTATAATGCCTTAATTTTATCTTTATGTGATATTTTTTTTATCAATGAAATAAATTTTGTTTGTTAACAACGAATAAAAATATATATTTTCTAAAAAACCAACACGCAACTTTTGATTTTTAATCATAATTGCCTACTTTTATAGGCAGAAACATTTTACTCTGTTTATGTCGAGTATACTCGTCTTCACTGGAAAATAATTAAGCAGGCAGAAAAAGTTTTTCGAAACAAAATTAAACAGTTAAAGGGTTAATTAATTCAATTAATTTTTTCAGTTTAGTTATTTTTACTTTTTTTCTATACTTATCAAACGATCCTCGTATATAAGCAATTCATATTATTGTATAATATAAAAAATATTATATAATATTGTATAAAAAAAAAACGAAAAAATAAATTTAATTAAATATTAAAAGTTATTGTATGTTAGACCTGTAGATAAGTTGTACTTTTGGAAAATGAAACTTTTTTACTAAAATATATTTTGTTCATATATTTTACAGTTTTTATTGACACTATATATATATATATATATATATATATATATATATATATATATATATATATATTTATGTATTTTATGTATATATATTAAAAATTAAAATAATTCTCTAGAATAATTTTATTCTAAGAAATATATAAATTTGTTGCCAGCACAAGTCTCTTTCTCATACTTCTCGTTTTTATACTTTATGCGATTTTCTCACTGTTAGAAACGTCAAGAATATTCTTACTTTAAGCTCTTTAAAAACTGCTCTGTTTTTCTTTTCACATCGTCAACACTTTGAAAGTAGGTTTATTTTTTCGAGCTTATATTTTAACACTAGGTAAATAATATATATATATATATATATATATATATATATTTATATATTTATGTGTGTGTATATATATATATATATATATATATATATATATATATATAAAATGTATAATTCTCTACATATTTATATACAATTTCTTAAAAAATAAGTAAATATGTTTCAATTATGTACTCTTTTCTCTTACTTTGTAATCATGTAATATAATTTATCTTACAAATTTTATGAATAAAAACTTGAATATACAAAATATAACATTCTATATATTTTTGTTATCTACTGGATGGAACTCTATAAATCGATCAGTCTTGCCCTTTAAAAGCGTTCAATTTTCCAAATAGAAACTAATAATGAGATACAGTTGGTTATGATTAATCTGCCGACATCATAACTCAAACGAAACCGTAGACGAATGCAAGCACGAGTAGAGAGCAAACGAACGAGTAGCCGAATTTGTGAAAGAAGACAGTGTTGCCCACAATGCAAGTAAATAATCCCCGGTGTCGCTCCTCCCTCGGTCGGTTGCTAGCCAGATACTTTCCCGATCCCTTAATAAATACACTCTTATTATATACATACATGTGTGTACATATATATATATATATATATATATATATATATGTATGTATAAACGAAATCCACATTTTTCTGATGTGTAATCTTTAAGAATCCAAAGAATCGATGGTCACAACGTTGGACTCGACGAATCTCAACCATTTGCCCGAAAAATTGTTCAGATGATATCGATTCATGTACGTTGGCTGTAAATTATTGATAGTATAAGTGGATGGGTTTTGTGTGCAGAACGATTTTTTCATTTCTTTCAAGGGTATATTATATTATTTTTTATTTTGTTAGTAAATACAAGTATTTATGTAAGACCAATAAAAATTCGAAAAATGATTTGATTTGTACCTTGGATTATTTTTCCAACTTGAAATAATTCTATTATTTTAATATAAATTACTTAATCACTACGGATTTATTATTAGGATTATATAATTTATTAAATCAGTTTAATTAAATCTGTATTAATTAAAAATAGAAACAGTGAGACAAAAAAGTCATGAGATGCATATATAATTTATAAAAAACAATAAAATGGACTTATTTGATAAGTTATATTCAATTTTTCAATGTAAACAAACATAAATGACACAAAAAAACTAATTTATGAACTATGAATATTATAATAAAAAAAATAAACTTAAACAATTCAATTTAACAGATATATAACATATTTTATTGTTTTCTTCTAAACTACACATCCATCTTTTAACTTTTATGACTCACTGAACATTGGTTATAAATATAATTTGATTTCTAGTACTTTTTAATAAAACAAAAAGATTTTTAAAATAAACAGATCAGAAAAATATTTTTTTAATTTATGATTTTATATATAAAATGACAAAATTATTTTCTCTCTGTCTCTCTCTCTCAATATATATATATATATATATATATATATTTATATATAAATTCATTTCCTCTTTGTCTCATCTGAAATTTGATATAAATGAACTCTCACTTAAGCCATTTTGAGCATCCATTTTATCAAAAGTCATTTATCTATTACATACGATGCTTCGAAAATATATTGTGTGTTTGAACAGTTAATGTACCTTGATAGGAGATGATATCACTTACAAGTTCAACAAAATTTCTATCAGAATCGATATGATTTATTACATATATATATATATATATATATATATATATATATATATATATATATATAATTTGTTAATAAAAAGTCACTTTTTCAACATTCTACACAGATGATCAGTCAATCAGATGTCATACTATTGATATAAATAGTAAAATAAACTGTTTTTTATTGATGAAAATCTGAACAATTTTCTATACATTACTCTAGCCTAAGTGAAATAAATTTATGAATGATTAGATTTATTTATTGTAATCATCATTAAATGAAATCAAGTAACCAAATTTACATTCATATACAGTTCAATAAACAGTGCAAATAAAAACGCGTTTCATTTCGTATTCCAACGTGGAATAACTACAAATTATTACTTTCCGTTAAAGGCACATTCGACAAGCATCGTGGAACGAACCGACTACTATAGAGTTTAGAATCGTCGTAACTGTTTCCTATAAAACAATAAACCACGAATAAAAGTATCAATTTATTGTATTGTAATGGCTGCAGTCGTATTCATACTATACAGTAATATGAATTACAAATTATACGCAGTTCCTGAATAAAACGTGCTTTTTTTCTTCCATGTGGTGTTTAGTAAGTGTATATACATGATTGAAACAAAAATAATTTAGATCTTTTACAATAATATACGTTCATAATTCGTACTTATTATATTTATTTTTTAAAGTCGTTCTAAAATTTAGTTTCAAAAATGTGAATGTTTTTAAATTGATTTTTAAAAAATATGCGTATAGTAAAACGTTCATTTTATTCTTAATTCGTAAATAAAAAAATATATGTTTTTTTTGTAAAATGTAAATATTTTTTTTTTACTAAAAATAAATTTATTTTTTGATTCAGTATAAATATATACCTTGTTAGAAATATTATTCACTTGAAGCAATGTTATATTAAGATCTTTAAAAGATTACAAATTAAAACAAATTTAAAAACATAAAATATCTCTAACTTTTCTAAAAACTTATAAACACTCGTTGAAAATTCCCAAGATCGAACAAATTCATCCACATTACAAAAAAGCCCATCCCGTTCGCTACACGATCACATTATTAACCATACAATTTTCACATAAGTAAAAAAAAAAACACACATATCTGCTCAGTTTACTCGCCGACTCCAGAACAACTCGAACTTAAAGAGTCCCATTCTTGTGGCGTCGTAAGTGGCCATAGCACGCCGAATATGATAACATTCTCGTATCGGTGACAAGAGGTTGAGGCACGAGGATGGGCGTGAAATGTGTCCCTAGACAGTTTCGCCCGTTTCTTTCCAGAAAAAAATGGAACAAACGACACGCTCGCTTTCTATTCAAGATACGGAAACATTACCCTGTTTTTATTTCCATGATTTGTATTAAATAGTTTTATATTTATTATTGTTTGTATTGGTGTACCAATAACACATTTTTTTATGGAAAAGGTCAATATTACTCGAGTTCGATAAATAGCCAATTAAATTTAAATATCTCAAACAATGTCTATTATTCCAAACAATAAGAGTTTCTGCATTTTTAAAAAAAATTCTTTAAGTATTTGATTTATTCTCTTCACGGAATATATATATATATATATATATATATATATATATGAGCTGGTTTTTTTGAAAGTGGTATAAGTCCACTTTTTAAAAAAACTAAGTTAACGGTAATTTTAATGAGCTATAGACACCTTCTCTTTATAGTTACAATCACAATTTCAATAGAGTTCTATTTTGATATAAAATAAACAAAAATAGTTTTGCTGTACAATGCTATCGCACAAATATTTCTTTTGAAAGTGGAATAAGTCCATTCCTAATAATTATAATGAAAACAACTTTCTTATTGGAATTATTATTGATTATTGCTACTTCAGTGCACGCTGCTCGTTAGCAGATTATTATGATGCAATAAAGGCTTGCCGAAAAAAAAACAGCTTCATTTTATATGAAATGAAAAGAGAAGACTTTGTCTCAACCAAATCTCTAGAAGAGGCAATATCAAACAGAAAAAAAATACGGACGGAGAAATTGTAAACTGGCTTAAAATATGTTGGATGAGGTTCAAAAGGAATGAACCTCACAAAATGTTTTATAAAATTAGTATGGAAGAAAATGCTCTATTTAAAACAATTTTTTTATTTGGAAAAAAGGGAAGACCAAAAAACCTCAGAAAAATTAATATGTTACCGCTTTATAAAACTTCAAGGAGCATAACAAGAGAGAAATATAACGATATGATAAGTTTATTACCTTATATACCACCTATTCACCATAAATATTTCAATATGCTAAGTGTAAAAGAAAACTAAGTTTAAAATATCTTTTTTTTTTATTTAAAGATCTTAACGAAGTAATTTTCATTTTTATATTTTTAATATAACTGAAATAAACTCTTAATAAACTTAGTTATTCGTGTATTTAAATGTCTTCATTTTAACTATTACTTTTTACATAAAAATCCATTTCAGTAAAGCTTATGTCTATAAAAATATGGACTTAAATTTGCTCTTGTTTTTACTTCTTGTAATATGTTATTTTTGAAAGTGGTATAAGTCCATGTGGAGCTAAAAAATCGTTTATTTTGTAAAATAATGTTAGTAATTATTATTTCATAATAAAATTTAAAAGGTGTATAGTGTAAAAAACATCACTCGAATTGATTAAAGTTGGCCAATATTTTTAAATTAACTCAAATGCAAACCCTTAAATATCTCAATATATGAAAAAATGGACTTATACCACTTTCAAAAAAACCAGCTCATATAATATATATATTTGTGTGAATGTGTGTGTATGTATTTATGCTAATCAGTGATGTAGTGGCATGCATCACCTCCTGATATAAGAGATTGTGTTCGATTCCCGGTAGGAAAGTTCTCTCGAGTTGATGGTTTGGCATAAAACTGACAACCTCATCTCGTCAAAAACATAACCATCGAGGAATTCTGTAAATATTATTTTATAAAATATTTAGTTTATTAATATATTTCGAAATTAAAAATGTAATACTTCACAATTTTCGTAAAATAAAACTCAACACTCATGTCTTAATCATAATTACCATTAGAAAATATTTTTTTTTATTTTTAATAATTCTTTCCATTACATATCATTTAAATCACTATATTTTTTATTCATTATTTAATACCTGTTTTTTCGAATTATAAACACAAAATGTGATTTATTCAATAAAAAATTACTTCAGATCTTCAGAACTACGATTTTATTGTTAATTTTCAATTTGTGTAAATAAAATTTCAAATGATAAATAATATTTTATAAAATCGTTAAAATATTTAAATTATCATCTACATCTAAATTTAATGATTATAAATATGTGTATATTTTTTTTCTGCACATACAATCATCAATTAAATAATATTTTTTATTTTAATATTTCAATAAAATATTTATAAAAAGAAAATATATAAATAAAACCGTTTTTTTTTTAATTTATATAATAACTCTTATACAAAATGATTGAATTCAAAGAAAATCTATAATCTTTACATCTACTTCAATAAAAAAACCAACAACATATTAACTTTGATTGATTTTCTCGATATTACCTTGACAGACTTCTTCTTTCTTCCCTGTTAAATTTTCATTTATATATATATATATATATATATATATATATATATATATATATTCTTGTATATAGATTGAAAGCGGTAACAACCATAACAAATTTTTGACAGATAGTTACAAATTTCCCATTTACAAAACGGAGGCGTTCTATTCAAACTCACACGCCCTGAATCTATTTATAAACGTAAAAAAATGGTTTTCGACAAATTCGTCTGGTCCTGACACGTACGCACAGAGATACGGGAGCGACGTGCTCCATATTCAATTCTCGGCCGATGAGCGACTATTTAATCGGAACAGAAGGGGAATTTTGATAGTGCCCAAAGGTCATAGATGTAACAGACAAGTAAATGATTGATCATTAGAATGAGCCGTGTGTAAATAATTTATTTAATATACTTGAGTGTTTCTGAATGCACGAGAACGAATTCGCAATTTTATTATTATTATTATTTATTTTTCAACTTTAAGTAATTGAAAATGGAATTTATTTCTTAAATGGGACAATTATCTTGTAAGCGTATTGAAAATACTGAAATACTGAAAATTCAAGTTTTCTTTCTTTGTTTATTTTTAGATAAATAAATATTATTTAAAATATATTGTCTTTTAAACTTTTTTACAGCTTATTTACTTTGTTTAGGTTATTATAATGTAAATAAATAAATAAAAACGCATGTAACCGTTAACTTGTAATCAAATATTCATCGTTAATCTTTATTTATAATAATAATTTTACTGTCTGTTAATTTTTCAAATTTTATTTTAAATATTTTACGTTCGAAAATAATTTATTATTACAATATTTTTTAATGAAATTATTTAGTTTTTATTTACTATTTTAACTAATAAAAATTGTCAGTAAATTTTCACTACTGAAAAGCATATAAATTAATCTCAAATGTGTTTGTATTTAAAAAAAGTTTACTAAAAATATAATATATAAAAAATCATTCTACAAATTTGATCGAAAGAAATCAAATACAAAAAATTTTTGGTTTCAATAAAAAGATTGAAAAGTTTAACTTAACAATAGCAATAGAAATTTGAAATGTTTGTAGAAATTTACAAATGATCTAAAAATAAATTACTTATTTTTTTAGAAAAAAATTCGTTTTGGCTGATTTAAGGGGTTATACGCACTTGCGAGGCGCAAAAACGACGTTTTTTAGGAATTTTTTTTAGAAACAGTATTTATTTTGCAATTACAAATTATGGTTATTTGAATAGATCCTACTTTCAAGAATAAAATAACATGTCGATCATAAAAAAATATTGAAGTGCACCGCTCCTGCAGACGATGTCCCGAACGACCTCCAAAAAAAGGCGCTTGGCGGTGATCTCCATATCGGCGGTTTGGATTATTTGAAATTAAAAAAAATGGTCAATTCTTTTAAAGGATAGATTAATGCAGGTATTGAACGAAGGAATAATCAAAATTTTCATTTTTGACAAAATGGCGTCTACTTGAAAAAATTTTTCGTTTTTTACTAAAATTTTCACTCCAAATTGTTTAAAAAAAATAGTAATAATTTTTGTAAACCTTATTCCTTCGTTCAATACCTGAGGAATATATTTGAGAAGATTGTGTGAAAATTTGAGACCGATCGGTTCAGCCATTTCTGAGATATCGAGATCACCGACTATAAAAACACCGTTTTGAGATAAACGCGTTTGAAGTTTCGGAAGTAGTTTACACATAGTTAAAATTTTTTTACAAATTCAGGTGTATGTCCGAAAATATTTATCGGATTTACTTCAAATTTTCAGAGAATATACTCAAATATATGTGCATTCCGAAAATGCAAAAAAAAATCGATTTTTTGAAATTTCTAATTGCGTATAACCCCTTAACAAACACTGATATAGAAATTTAATGGAGATAAAAAATAAAGTCAAAGTTTGTCATTTTGATAAATTTATTGAATAAAGTTTCGTTTTAGAAATAGTATTTTATTTCAAAATGTGTGTACCTTAAAAACTGGTTTAAAAATCGTATCAACGACCCTAATCCACAAACAATATATTATATTCGGTCTGTTGTTGAGTTCATAGACAATTGAAAAATATACGAGTCGTTCAAACACATTCTACATTTTTTTTTGTTCAGTGTAGTTAGACGAAAAAAGGTTAAAAACCAGACTTGAACAACCGTACATCTTCAACGTATTGTAAAAAAAAAAAAAACACCGCCACGTATAAACTGATTCTCTTACGTCAATGTTTGACTATAAAGAATCTGCTCACAGCAGCAAGACATCTGTCTAGCGATACTTTTTTTCGTTACCAACGAAGATTGTTTCAAATGATTCAAAGACTTTGTTGCAAATCATGAACGGATGTACATATTCGTCGTTCGTTTTGGATAAGACACAAACACCGGAATGCCGTTACGGTCCTTACTGCTGCCGTTGTTGTTTTTCTTCTATATTTTCGTCTCTTTTCGAAATTTATCATCACTTATTACGTAATAGATAACATTTTATGTTGAAAGATACAACATGACAGTTCAGTATTGCGGTGTGTTGATATAAGGTCGAATATTCGTAGATGTCATACACAAAAGTGTGTTGAAAATTGTTTTATTTCGATCGTATAATAATTTATATATATATATATATATATATATAAATGCATTATACTTTTATATATCAACATTCTGTATTGTCAATCATTTTTCTTTTGTAGATAGCAAATATGAAAACTGATGGAGTGCAAGTAGATTTATTTACATATATTTCGCATTATATGTACTCTGAAGAACAAAAGTACTCACCACATAAAAAGTATTTATATGTGTCTATCCATCTATATTACTATGAAATAAATTTATCATGTAAAATGTACTTACTATGATAAATAGCTAGATATTTTTGTAACTTTTTGTATATATATATATATATATATATATATATATAAATCTTTTTTCCTCTAACAACCTGCAAAATACCTTACGAGTCCCAAAGTAAAAGAAAAATCATTATTTTTTATTTTCCAACAAACAGAGATAATATAAGACAATACAATTACAAAATGGTAATACACGAATAAAAAAGTCGATAGTCAAAAACATCTTTATTATCTGATCGAAAACAAAAACGGAAACTAAGAGAGTAAAAGAAACTTATATGTTGTGACCTAATAAAATATAAAGAGATGATATAACAGTTTTACAATCGACTTCTCGACGAAATGTATCCAGTGAAAATGTTCATTCGACGTGTGACTAGAAATGAAATTGTGCTAGTTGTGAGTCAATTGTAAACGTATAAATTTAAGATTTTTTGAAATCGTTTTAGATATTTGAAATGGAGAAAATAAAACTAAATGTTACTTCATTGATACTTATTGAATGGAGTCAGTTTTATAAAATCGGTTATCTTTCGACTTAAATTCAATTTTAATTTAGTTAATCAGTTGGTAAAATAAGTTATATTTCAATTTAATAACGAATGTATTTATATTTTTTCTATTTACAACATGTGATATTGATTATTAAGTTTCTTTAAAAATTAAACTAAATATTTTTTCTTAAACATGACATCAATAAAAGAAAATACATTTTTTTAAAAAAAAGTAATAATGTATTTAATTACATGTAAAATAAAGATTTAACTTCAAAAATTTTTTATATCTTCTACGAATTTTATTGTAAAAAATTGTTTGAAATATATATATATATATAAATAAAAAAAATCATCATTATCATATTAGCTCAGGGGTTCCCAACCCCGTGCCCGCGGGCGCCATGGCGCCCGCGGAACGATTTATGTGCGCCCGCCACTATTCGACAGAATTTTTTTCACATACACTAATTAAAAATATAAATTGAAGATTTATATTAATTGAAGAAATAAAAACATTTATAAACGATAAAAATGAAAATTATGATGAACTAACTGACTCTTGCTGGCTGATGGATTTGGGTTTTCTTGCAGACACCATGGAAAAATTGAATTCTTTCAATTTGGAGTTACAGGGAAAAGACAAAAATATAGCTGAAATGATAAGCTCTGTAAACTCATTTAAAGCGAAATTGACTTTGTTGATATCACATCTGCAGATCAAATCTCTCGTGCATTTCCCACATATGAAGAAAATGCTAGGTAACAATGAATTAAACGTGTCATTATTTATCGAGACCCTTCAAGTGCTTCAAAAACAGTTTGAAGAAAGTTTTCTGCAGTTTACAAATATCGAGCCAATTGTCTCTTTCTGTATCAATCCTTTTACTTGCCAAATAAATGTAATGGAACTATCCGCATGTATTGCAGATCTTGTTCAGGAGAAAGCAGAAGAACTAGAGTTAGACATTTTGGACCTTAAGAATGATATTTTGCTAAAATCCTTAATATCAGAGGACTTATGGAACACAGTCGACAAAGAAAGGTTCCCATTTTTGAAAAAAGCGGCATATAAAATCAAATCGTTTTTCGGGTCAACGTATTTATGCGAATCGTTGTTTTCAAACATGAATTTAATAAAATCACGATATAGATCTCGACTCACCGATGAGTATCTTTATAATTGTTTGCTAACAGGATTATCGTTATACTCTCCTAATTACGAGGCACTGGCCAATGAACTGCAATGCCAAAGATCACACTGAAAGATTGATATTTTTTTTAATGTTTTCTTTTATGTTCTTTAAATGATTTCTTTGTATGTGTGTTTTTTGTTTACTTTGTATTACGTTTTGTATATACGTTTCTTTGTGTGTATGTAATTTGCACAATAATTTTATTATTTTAAAATTATTTTTGTTTATTATTTTTTATCCTTGATCAATTATAAATATCCTTAAAAAATAGCTGGTGCCCGCCGCCCTACCGATATTTTAGAATGCGCTCTAGGGTATAAAAAGGTTGGGAACTCCTGTATTAGCTTATATCAGCCCTTTGCACAAAGTAAATGCTTCATTAAATATTACTGACACTTGGTCATAACACGCTGACCAAGAGATTGGTGAAGATTTTTTTATTCGCAATTTATTTCCTTAAACAAGTTGTCTTCACCTCAACTAAAGAACCCCGCCCATGAGATCAAATGCATTTTCTTCTTTAGGTAGTGATGCTAGTCACAATATACTAAATAATATAGTCATAAAATAATGTATCATTTACTGACAATATTATTTATATTAATATCATATATATATATATATATATATATAGAGAGAGAGAGAGAGAGAGAGAGAGAGATCACACTATATCTCTTATAAAAAACTAAGGCCTCTCTAACAATGCCAGATCAGAAGAGCTTTTCTTGTCCAAGTTTCTTGACTGTTTTTTTACAAGATAAGTTTGTCAAACTCAAACCTCCAAAATGAGGGAATCTTCAACTGGGAATCGAACTCACTCCTCCCGCATGACAAGCGATGATGCATACCATTATATCACCAGTCGGTATATATATATATATATATATATATATATATATATATATATATAAAAGTATAAACATTACATTATAATTTTCTTTTATTATATACAATTATATTTTTAATATATATATATATATATATATATATATATATATATGTGTGTGTGTGTGTGTGTGTGTGTGTGTGTGTGTATTATGTATGTATATATGTATGTTTGTATTTCAATTTCGTCAATATATCTTTTATGACCATGTTATTTAGTACACTAGTGCTTGTTCTCTTCACGTAATATAATTTCTGTATGATCCTCAGAGTACGAACGAGAAAAAAAAGAATGGACGAATGAGCGACCGAACGAAAAATGATGGCAATAAACGAACATGTGTTGAAAAGTGTAAGGGCTTTTCGTGACGTAATGGGCTGTGAGCTTGTTTCGTCGTCCCCTTTATTTATTTAATAAACTGCCCCATAGCTCAGCTACCGAGCTGTAACGCTTTCTCCTTGAAGATGTCCTGTGTCAATATTGTCCTTTTTTTATACGACTCCAGGTACTTTTTTCATTCTTGTTCGCGTTACGTGTATATATCTAAATTGGTCTGAATCGTTGTACTGTCAAAATTGACAGTTTACCTTTTTCATGTTGTCATATTAAACGAAAGATTGTGTTTCGAACAGTGAATACATCGTTTGACGTTAAATTGCTAGACAGAAGACGTCATTTTTCTATTAATATCTCTCAAAATTTGTACAGGATTATAATCCACATATGTGCATAGATATAACTATATATTTATAAAATGTCGAAAATATGTTAAATATAATTTTATAAATAATATATCTTGTACTATGAAATTCTTATAAATAATAAAATATTAAATCCATCTACTTTATTTTCAGCGTCAAATTCATCAAATTTTTAAAAATATAACTGAACTAAAATCATCTTTTACAAAATTAATTCTAGAAGCAAAAGTGAATTTTAAAAGGAAATCTACTCGATCTTTTCCTAAAGACAGATGTAGATTGAAAACCTAGTTTTATTGGTCAGGATGGTCTAAATGAGACTGAAGGATGTAATATGTAAATATATGTCTGAACCTTCAGTTTTATTTAGGCTAAGCCTGTATAAAATTTCTAAACTTTCAATTTTTTTGTTAAAAATAAAATTTCCATTCCTAACTTTTCTATACCGAATTTTAATGTCTGACAAAAAAAAATATAATAATAAAAAGAATAAATATTATAAATAATACACCAGGATAATATATACTACAATATAACCTATATGTTTATATCTGTTAACAGTAAAGTTAGTAATATAAAAACTATTTATATAATATAGTTTTAATGTATTTTATCAGTCATATTTACAGATCATATCAGATATATATATATATATATATATATATATATATATATATATATATATATATATAAAGAAAATTAAACTTTGCTAAATGAAAATAAAGTCAATACATTTTTAATTAATTCACAGACATTTTTTCTTAAACGTATAAAGAGAATACAAATTCCAAGTTCCTATCCTAGTTGAAAACTATTTTGTCTATTTCGTCTATCCATTCTCTAGCCTAGAAAATAGTTTCGGATACCAGGCGCACAGCGTCAACAAGAGTAACGTAGTAGTTAATCTAGCACAATAGTGGAAAATTTATATATATATATATATATATATATATATATATATATATATATATATATATATATATATATATATAAGAGTATAAACATTACATCTGTAGACTACGCGTATGATTTTTTTCTATTGTACTTACGACCATTAGTTTAACTAAAAGAACATTTATAGTCTTCGTACGAAAAAAAAACTGTATCATTAGAGACTTCAAAAGCTTATATCTAGATAAAGTTCCTTACATATGCACTCATGTAAATGCATTTTATAACAAAATCACTGTATATGTTTTAATGTTTTTATATTCTGAACATAAACCAATTAGGAAGTGTGAATCGTAAATGTACTTTAAATCTCTCAGCTGAATCTATCTTTATTCTAAAACAATGTTATGTTTTCGTTATATTGAATTTATGTACGAGTTTATTTATAGTACGTTGTTAATATCACAGATAAGCCATTTTATCGACATGCAGCTATTATGTAATGCATTTTTTTAATCTATAAAGAATAAGACTTTCACATACACGTCGAAAATTTCACAATTATTTTTAAAAACGTATTATAATCTTAAATGGATTAATGATTGTCTTGATTCCACAATTCTATGTTAAGTTAATTTTCTGTTTTTCATTAATTTTATACTATCTTGAAATTCTTATATTTTAATTGCATTGAAACGTGTTATATTTTCTTGGATTAGAGAATAAACACAAAAATATACAACAGGTTTGAATGAAATTAAAATTAAAGAACTTCAAAACATTTTTCAGTATTACAAAGGTATTTAAAATTTTTAATTCACTTTTCTCTGCTCATAATCTATATTTAGCATTTTTTCTTAATGTTTAGTAAAAAATGCAATTTTATTTACTACTGTTTATTTTTCATATAGGTCATTTTCACTATTGCTAATAAATATATCTTAAATTTCTTCACGTGTTCTTCTTACTACCGTTTTTTATAATATCTTTTTATTTGATATTTTTCCTATTTTTTTTTGGTTTCAATTTTGAAAATAATTCTCACATACACACACACACATACATATATAGGATGCTTTTTAAGCGTGAAAGAATTTTAAATTGAATCCCTATCGAATGTTTTATCTAACACACACACATATATATATATATATATATACATTAATAAATATTTTTTTAGTTTCATTGTTTCGCAATAATAAATCGATATAAAAAAATTCTCTGTTAATATTACTTATTACTTTTATGTGACAATGTTCCCAATTTGCGAATAAAACGTTTTTTAAAGCTGTCAAGAACAATAATTTAAAATAATTGATTGAAAAAAAATGAAAAAGGTAAAATGAGTTCAAACAAAATATTTTCATAATAATATGTAAAATGTATTTTTTTCTTTAAATTTCGTTATATAATTTTCTAATTCGTTTCGTAATATCAATTTTTAATATCTTTTAGTATTAAAATCATATTT